>OZ023262.1:110887737-111087737 GCA_964006375.1 Tillus elongatus | reverse complement strand
TATATATATATATATTTTTAGATAATATAGAACGTAAAGTACTAGTATACTTATATACCGCGACTATAGCCAACCACCGACGCCATGGAGCAGTTTCATATATATATATATATATATATATATATATATATATATATATATATATATATATATATATATATATATACCCGTGTGTGTGTGTGTGCGTGTACGATTTTCAAAGAAAGATGTAGATGTAGAGCATTTCTATGAAACTTCGCTACCATAAGGCAATTGCTGCGTCCAGACATTTTCTTCACTTTCGTTTTTCACACACAAGCCTTTTATTTAAATAATGCATAGAACTCAATTAAAATTACAGTAGTATTGTTACCTTTGAAAAATAAGATGTTAACGTGATAAAGCAAATGGGCAACAGCTGCTGGAGTTTTGAGGTTTTTTATTTAGTCGGGTATAAAAAGCGGGAATTATTTATGTCTCGCGCTGAGAGTCCTTTTAATTATATCTTCGAATGGGAATAGCCTTCAGCGTGATGTACTAATTAAAGTACAGCGGGGATTGGTCTTTGAAACGCAGTGACCCAACTTTATAATTTTCCAGTCCACGTCTACGATTGGCTCCCTGCCCCTGACATCGCTACACCTCTGAAGGCCATAGTCTTGTCGTCCTTTTGGTTTTGTCTGTGTGGATCCACAACTAATCTAAACGCTTTTAATGTGTTTCCTGTCTCTTCTTCAAAGGAATAATTCGAGTTGGTATTTAAAAAGACAATCCAATTCCGTTTCGTGCACTGAATTATAATTTATCATTTCTTACTCTTTTTATTTCCTGGCGTTAAATATAAATGAAGCCATTACAACAAAAAATTGAATTCTACTTTAACTTCGGTGCACACCCTACAAAGAATTCATAATTGAGGACACACACACACAAACATACAGGTGGCGCATTGAAAACGACACAGACCGATTTGCGTCCAGAGAATTTTTTTTAAGAAACTCTGAAACACATCAATTTTAATATTGAGGGGAACATGTTTTGACATAAAACTCAACTTTGCACATCAATCCCTTAAGGGTGGTAATAACAACCCTTATATTTTAAATAGGGAACATGGGTCGAGTGTTACATCATTTGAAAGCTATTTCTTTTCTGAATTCAGCACACTAATTTTTTTGGAAGTTTTATCAACTCGTTTAAAAATTATTCACAGTTGAAGATGCAAGAACGTGTTTCATTGGTTGTGATAAGAAATGCGCTGATTAGTCAATTTTTTGTTAAAAAAACTAAAAGCAAAACCAAACGTTCAAAAATGTTTATTCAGTTAAGTAAATTCAAATTGGTGACCACCAGCTTCCATACAAAAGTGCAAATTTTGTTCAAAACGAGCTCTGACATTCTGGAACATTTGTGGAGTTATTAGACGGCATTCTTCAACAACGCGTCGTCATAATTCCTCCAGAGACTCCGGTTCTGTTGCGAAAATTCTACTCTTTAAATAGCCCCATAGAAAGAAGTCTAAAGGAGTTAAATTCGGTGATCTAGGGGGCCACTCAATAGCACCTCTACGCCCAATCCATTGCTCTGGAAACTCTCTGTTCAAAAATTCCCTAACACGTTGTGAAAAATGCGAAGGAGCTCCATCTTGTTGAAACACTAATTGATTTTCTTGATAGCGATCATCATTTTCAACAATGTCAATTAGTAGAGGGTAAACGATATCTTCTAGTAACTCCAAATACGTTTCGCCACTCAAATTGCCATCAAGAAAAATGGTCCAACTAAACGGTCTCCAAAAATGCCAGTCCAGACATTCATTTTCTGTGGAGTTTGAGTGTGGACTTTGTGAAAATTTCTTGGATTATTATCTGCCCAATAACGACGATTGACTGTAGAGTTTAATAAAAACGTACACTCGTCTGAAAAACAGATATTGAACAGAAAGTTCCCGTTATCAGCTATTCGTGCAGTCATCACTTCACAAAACTCCAGCCGCCGATCAAATTCATCTTCATTCAGTTGTTGTACAAGATGAATTTTATACGGGTGAAATGTATGATGCTTCAATATTCGCTGAATAGTTCTTCTTTTGAAGTTTGAAACAGTGGCCAATTTTCTCGTGCTCAAAGTGGGGTTTGCAGCAATTTGTCCTAAAACTTCAATCTCAGTGACTACATTTCTAACCGGAAATTCACGTTCAGGATCCCGTTTTTTGTTGGCTACTGAATCACTTTGTCGAAACTTTGCAACTAACTCCAAAATGAATTTTCTGTTAACATGTTTGTTCGGATGTCGTTCATTAAACAAATTTGTGGAACGGTTGGCACAGTCATCGTTTTTGAAAAAAAAAGAGTAATTATGTCAATTCTTTCTTCAACAGAATACACCATTGTGAAATTAATTTTCGGTAGTACTATCAAGCATCAAACCGACCGGTAAACTGAAGTAAAAAACCGCATTTCTCTCATTCCGATAAGAAATATTGTGATAGTCAATTTTTTGTTTACAAACCAACAAAACATTGACTATCAGCACATTTCTTATCGGAATGAATGAAATGCGTTTTTGCATCTTCAACTGTGAATAATTAATAAACACTCGGCCCATGTTCTTTGTTTAAAATATAAGGGTTGTTATTACCACCCTTAAGGGGTTGATGCGACAAAGTTGAGTTTTATGTTAAAACATGTCCCCCTCAATAATAAAATTGACGTGTTTCAGCGTTTCTAAAAAAATAATTCCCTGGACGCTAATCGGTCTGTTTCGTTTTCAATGCGCCACCCTATATATATATATATATATATATATATATATATATATATATATATATATATATATATATATATATAGGTGTCCCAACTGAAATTTGCACTCCCTAAAATGTCGGATATAGTCCAAGCGTGGCGAGAATGCTAAAACAGGTCAATTTTAACATGAGGGGGAACCAATTTTTTCTTGGTTTCGCAATTATCTTGCCACTTAAATATTTTTAAAGGGTGGCTCCAAGCGTTAGCCTGATGCAGAAACAACATACTCCTATTACCTGGTGCAAACGTTCTATGTTAAATACAGACGTAAGGACTTTTTCTTGTTCGATAATGCCAATGCTATAAAATGACAAAGACGGTTACAAAGAAGCAAATAGGCAACTGCAAAGCCTGATAAAAACTCTCTACGCCTGCGTTTAATTTATAACACCATGTTACATGGTTCACTCTTTATAATACAAATACGCGTACCAAATTTGGTTAGCCTCACTTTGTTATTTCCGGAGATATAATTTTTTTAGAAAGAAAACACAAAATTTTCCGCGAAAACCTGGTTCGATTTTCCTCGCCAACGAACTTATCCAAGCCACTTGCAAAGGGAAGGTACTCACCAAATTTGATCAAGATCGATCCATTATTTTTTGAGTTATCGGTACGATATATTATATATATATATATATATATATATATATATATATATATATATATATATATATATATATATATATATATATATATATATATATATATATATATATATATATATATATATATATATATATATATATATAAAACACGGATCTCCCCATTAGTGATTTTTTTTAAGAAAATTCACTAAAAAAGAAAACTTGAATCACCAACGACTTATGGGCCAGCCTGTAATTGTAGAAATATTTTTTTACGATGCAGCTTAAGACACCCTATAATTAATGTATACAATATTTTTCGTATCGTGCATAATAGCGAATATATTGAACTTTAAAGATTTTTTACGACAATTCGACAAGAATTATATACCATTAACTGATAAACTTTATAGCCAAGGCTACTGCCAAATCATCAGAGAAAGGGTCTATTTGAAATGAAATTTCTGGGAATATTTTAGAAAAATGAAGGACAATGACGAATAAAACTAAGAGTCCAGGCTATGTAAAACATTCTTCTTGAGACATTTTTCTTCCATAGCTCATACTAGTTTCAGGTTGCCTAAATATTACCAATTTTGACGTTTCAAATCGCGACTTTGACGTTTTGAGGAAAACCCAAATTAATTTTTCTTTAAATGCCTGTAATTTTTTTGTCCTTTAACTTACAGAGCCAAATTTTGGTATGTTACTTACCCATAATGATATAAATCCGCCTATGAAATTTGGTTGCCCTTGCTTTGTTAATTTTGGAGATATAAATTTTTTTCGATTTTTTTCGAAAGAGAACACAAAATTTTTCAGGAAAACCTCGGCGGATTTTTCTGGCTAACGAACTTATCCAAGCCACTTGCAAAAGGATTGCACGCACCAAGTTTTATTAAAATTGGTCGTTTATTCTTTAAGTTATAAGTGTGACACATAAATATATATATATATATATATATATATATATATATATATATATATATATATATAAAGTCTGAAATTAATAATTTTGTTCTGCCTTTCATTTCATTTTACCGTTATCTGATAATATTGTTGCTATTCCAATGAATTTTTTAGCGAGTTTTTGTATAAAAAATAATTTAACAAAGGGGATATGAAAACTTTTTAGACTTAATTCAATTTGAATATCATACCTAGTTGCTTGTTCTGGCCCTAACTTAGTGAAACCGTTCCATAGTTAGTACAGTCGTAGACTTTTCCCGTGGGTTCACAAGTGCTTGTTTTTAGTTAATTTTCTTAAAAAATTCACTAGTGACTAGGTTGCGAGTTTTTTAATTTCTTCAAATGATCGCGAACTAGGCCCCCTAGAACAGATATCCGGGGTCATTTTCAATTATATATATATATATATATATATATATATATATATATATATATATATATATATATATATATATATATATATATATATATATATATATATATATATATATATATATATATGTCAGTGTTCGTGTCAATCAGGGACTGTTACTTCTGAAGAGTTTGCTTGATTAGTCTTCTTTCGATATTGAGTCTCAGAGGGCACTTCATGCCTTGGTGAAGGTTTGCCTGGCTCAAACTTCTTTTCGTTCGATTGTAGGTTTTTGTACCAAAGGACGGTCTCCCTATGGGTACGCTTTGGACCCCTTTGCACAAAGATCTTTATGAGTTTCTTTGAGGGGGATCTAGTTTTCAGAGGCTATAACCCTTATTCGAATTACATTCCATTCTGGTCATGTTATGTCGACAACATCGCAAGTATGTTCGAATAATGGTCACGTTATGTCCACAACATACTTGTGGTTTGGTCGGGTATCATAGAACACTTCCACCTGTTCCTGGGGTGGCTTAATAACATACACGTCAACATCAATTTTACTATGGAGTTAGAAGTAGATTCATCCATAAGTTTCCTCGACTTGAATTTGAAGAGGAGTAACCGTTCCATTAGTTTCACCATTTAGAGAAAAGCTACTCAAACCAACCACCTGATTCTGTTCAAGTCCTGCCATAATATGTCTTACAAACTGGCATCAATCAGATTCCTGGTCGACAGACTGTTCAGAACCCCACTGTCAAGGACTGATTTTATTAAAGAAGTAAACCTTATGAAACAACTCGCAGTCAACAACCTAGTTCAAGCTGATTTTAAGAAATTTATTCAAAATTCAAAAATCTATATCTCTTCATTTGAAATTTTAAGAAAATTCCATAAAAATGAGACACTTGTTTATTAATTAAGAGTTTTCTAGAAAAGGAAAACTGACCGGACACCGTGAAGTCTCAAGATGGATTATGTGTAATGAAATTGAGCTACTTGGTCGAAATATTCCAGAAACTAAATACCATGAATGTTCAACTCCAAGGAGGAACCACACATATGTTGGATAGAAGTGATACAGTTAATGCGTTTTGTAGAAAAGTTGGAGCAGAAATGTAAAACAAACAAAAAACTAGAAATGTTTGCAAAGGTGGAATAATAAGTTAAAACTTACAAGGTTCAAGAACAACATGTGGGAGTTGTTTTTGTAACCACTGAAAGCCATTTAGCACTGCTGAGTTAGCGACCCATTTCAAAATACTCCGGAAGGCCTCTCAAGTGCCTATGAAGAAATCTTTATAGACTTCACGGAACGTGTGAAAATCAAAAGAGAATTTAGTACTAAATCACTCTTTGAATTTTGGATAGGATGTTGTGTTTTCTGCACTGAAAACACGAGCATTTCGTATACTATTACCATTTTCAACATCCTACCTTTGCCAAACCGAAATTTCTGCGCTGGCTGCTTTCAAGACAAAATATATATCTCAGCTAAATATAGAAAAATAGCTTAGTGTGAATTTCTAATACTAAATGGAAAACTTTGCTCTACGAGACAGGTCCAAGAGAGCCATTTATTATTATTAAAGTTTTTTTGAATTTGATATGGATTAGTTAGTTAGTAAATACATCGTGCAGTACTGATACACTCTTATATAAGTGTATTTTATTGGTTTTCCTTCAGTAAATGAAATAAAAATCATATATAGGGATATTACACTGCTTTTCAATTTTTCAATAAATATTTTCTGATTTTTTCTCGTTATTCTCACGTCCCCACCTGTTTAGAATCGCTGTCCTATAGGTAAACAGGGATAGAAATACCACTGCTTGTTTTAAATACCCAAAAAGCGTCTCCGTGGCCGTGCGGTAAAGTCGATGACTTTCCAATACGTACTCGGGTGTCGATGGTTCGAGACTCACCGGCGGCGGATGATTTTTCAAATCACTGTCGTCGTTGAGATCGAGCTCAAGGTGGAGGGTAGGGTAGTTTAGATGAGCAAAAAGGGTCAGAAATGGCCTAATTGCCAGTAAGCATCTTGCCTTTAAATACCCAAAATGTGTGAAGATAACTTAAATGTATCACTTTTCTACACAATATCTATGTTTTACCTGTCATTCAAAAAAAAAATCCCTTCTCGCCCCTTCAGCGTTGATATAAAAACAATACACTCGATGCAGTGAGATACCTTTAATTTCCACTACTAATTAAAGAGTTTCGGCGAACGGCATTACAGTATGGAATTCTGTTTCTCCAGTTCGTGCTTCTTGTTTTTTAATGGAATTAATTACTTCTTGTGAACTAGAATTTACACGAACACATTTTCGCGATCGTGTTGCTATCTGAAACTTATTTTCTGTTACAGAAACAATTGCTACGCAACAGTTTCTTTGTAAGCTGCTTTGCAACTCTATCACTGTTATTTTAATGAAATGTGACTATTTTGTAAGTATCATGAAGAGAATGTTTGCAATCTTAATTAACGCAGTCTTTTAGTAGACAATCTACTTAACAGAAAATGTTTGGACGGAGCGGCTGCTTTATGGTGTCTACTTCGCGTAGTATTTTCTTTAAAAAAAGGTCAGTCAACAGCTACTAGACTGAAAAGTAGAAGTAAAAACTTATTAAGCCTACTTCTAATTTGTCAAATCACTTTAAATTTAATTAATAAATATGTGCTTCTTCGCATTGGTGTTTTTTGGGTATGGATCTTGCTTAACGGTATTTTCTTACATGTACAGATCTTGATTGGATGTATGTTTCATACGAATGAAATTTTCTTGCGTGGTTGGCCTTTGTATGCGTTTAAATTTTGTCTCCAAAAAAAGTCTGCACGCAGAAAGGGCATTATGGTAGTGATTTTTCATAAAAAATATTATTAATAGCAAATATAACTTTTTGAAATGAAAGTAGGCATCACATTTGGTTACCAGTATAATCTTCATAGTAGAAACAATGTACCACATTTCATCAAAGTAACTTTATTGTTTGAAAAAGTACAAAAACTGATCCGATTTTCCTGGTCGACGAACCCCTTCAAGCTATTTATCTATCTGCTAAGATATAATCTTGCATCAAAATTTTTAAACAAAAAACTGAAGGAAAGTTTAGAAGTGATCTCCATATGATTCATGGTATGCGATTATAAATGTAAATATATCCAGAACTAGAGTCTGTATGAAAAACTTGAAGCAGAAAACATGCTGTTGACTTCTGAAACACAAGATACAGGCTGTTCGATTTTGTGGTGCTATTAATTGGCCCCCTATATCACCGGATTTAACTCATTTAGACTTCTTTTTATGGGGCGATTTAAAGAGCAGAATGTTCGCAACAGAACCGGAGTCTCTGGAAGAATTACGACGCATTGTTGAAGAGTGCCGTCTAATAACTCCACAAATGCTCCAGAATGTCAGTGCTCGTTTTGAACAAAATTTGTACTTTTGTGTGAAAACTGGTGGTCAACAATTTGAACACTTACTTAACTAAATAAACATTTTTTAACGCTTGATTTTGTTTTTTAGTTTTGTTTTAACAAAAAAATGACTAATTAGTGCATTTCTTATCACAATGAATGAAATACGTTCTTGCAACTCCAACTGTGAATAGTTTGCTGAATTCAGAAAAGAAAGGGCATTCAAATAATGTAACACTCGACCCATGTTTACTGTTTAAAATATAAGAGTTGCTATCTCCACCCTTAAGGGGTTGATGTGACAAAGTTGAGTTTTATGTCAAAACATGTCCCCCTCAATATTAAAATTGACATGTTTCAGCGCATCTTAAAAAAGAAAATTTCTCTGGACGCAATTCGGTCTGTTTCGTTTTCAATGCGCCACCCTATATATATATATATATATATATATATATATATATATATATATATATATATATATATATATATATATATAGGTATAGGTATTATTATTGTTATTATTATATTTTTTATTTATTATTATTATTATATTAAAAAAGAAAATTTCTCTGGACGCAATTCGGTCTGTTTCGTTTTCAATGCGCCACCCTATATATATATATATATATATATATATATATATATATATATATATATATATATATATATATATATATATATAGGTATAGGTATTATTATTATTATTATTATATTATCACTGTTTTATGGTTATTAGCCGAAGAGATTTTTCAAATATCTCAAAGTCGTGCTTTCATCATAAGCTATTTTTTTCTATGCAAATTAAAAAAGATATTCATGATAATTTGCTAAAAATAGCACTTCTGCAGAAATTGGTAAAAAAAAAAATACAAAAATCTATAAAATATTTTTCTCAATTACCCAAAACATTGTCTAAAACATTATCATTCACGAATTTCGTAAAAAAAATGTTCCATCAAAACTTGACCGAAATATCTTATACAAAAAAAATCAAAACATTTTTTTTTAAGAAAATTACAACAAGCTTTTCTTTCAAGGAAATTCCTTAAAAAGTTTAAGAGTGTTTGCTATTTCAAGAATATTTGGAGCATGAAAATTCGTTAAAGAAGTAAATTAAATTTTATACAATCTGATCTAAATACAGACGTGGGACTTATTTTGCCGGTCCACAAAGAAAATTTTCTTCTGACGATGCTGTGAAAATCAAAACCAGATACAGAGAAAGAAACAAGCACTCGTGAAGCCACAGAGAAAGTCTATACGGCTGTATTCAGTACGTACACGGTTTAACAAAGCTAATGCAGCGTAAACAACCTCATATGTTATTAAAATTTGAATTAAGTCTTGAGAACTTATTAAGCAGGAATCAATTTGGTCACCGGTATATCCTTTATAGTAGAAACAATGTACCATATTTTACCGACATAACTTGTTTGAAAGTGTACAAAAAATTTCCGAAAATAAACTTAAAAGATTTCCGAGAAAATTCTTTTCCTAGCTGACGAACCTTAGGTTAATAGCAAATTGCGTTATTGAATTTGAAGCATTTAATGAAAATTCGCTACTTCGCTAATTCGCACTTACTGCGTCTCGATTTTTGTACAAACATACATCATATTTCGATGAAAAATGCAAAAATGCAATAAGGAATGTTCAAAAAAAAAGTTGGTATCACCAACGACTTCCATCCTGTGGTTGTCAAAATAATTTTATAAGATGCAGCTCAAAACACCCTATAGGTAACGTTTACAATTTTTTCTCGTATCTTGCATAATAACATTTATATTGAGCATTACCGTAGAAATGCGTCACACTGTATATATGCAAACAGAATGTATACCCGGATATGGCATCTAGAGGGCCTAGTTTGCGCTGATTTGAAGAAATCTTTCTAGAATTCAAAAGCTGCAGTCTCCTCAATAACGAATTTATTCTATGAAAATTAGCTAAAAATGATAGACCGTTGAACCATAAATTTAACTAAAACTACTTCCAAAGCATCAGAGAAAGTGTCTATTTGAAATGAATTTTCTGGAAATATTTTCTTAAAATGAAGGTCAATGGTGGTTTAAGCTGAAACTTAAGGATTTGCAGAACAATTTTACATAATCCGTATTTCTGTCAGGTTCTTTGCTTAAATGTTGCTAATTTTGACGTTTAAAATCGCGACTTTTTACATTTTGAGGAAACCCCATTTTTTTTCCATTAAATGCCTCTAACTTTTTTGTCTTTAAACTTGCAGACGTAAATTTTGGTAAATTATTCACCCTTTATCTACATGTTCTAGGGGGCCTAGTTTGCGCTCATTTGAAGACATTTTTTTCAAATTAAAAAGTCAGGATCTCCTCGTTATTCACTAAAACAAGCACTTGTGAAGCCACGGGAAAAGTCTTCAACTGTATTAAATGTGGAACGGTTTCACTAAGTTAGGACAAGAACAAAAAAACAGATATCCTATTAAAATTGAATTAAGACTCAAAACTTTCATCTCCTCTTTATCAAATTATTTTTGATAGAAAAAGTCGCTAAAAAAATCATCGGAAAAACAACAATCAGACTAGATAACTGTAAAGTAGAATGAGACTAAAAAAATGATAAAAAGCAGTCACTAACCAGGATTAGAACTCGTCACCTAGGAGTCGATTATACGATGTAAAGTGACCACTGTACACCTAGCCCACTGAGCTACGCACTATATACATTTACCAACAGGAATATCATATTGTTCAAGGTTTGACAATTTACATAAAGCCATTTTGTTTTACATTGGATTTTTTGCTTATATTTTAAATACATCAAGAAAAATAACTACTTAGACAACACATATCTAGGAGCTTGTTAGTCATCTCTTCTAGTATTTTTTACTCACATTCGAATCAATAAATTTTTACGTTTTTAACTTTCTTGGATCAGATTTAATTAATTAAAAATTAATTTACCTATAACTTTTTTGTCTCTTAAGATAGAGATCTGAGTTTAGGCACATATAATACTCTTTATGATGGAAACCAGAGTACCAAATTTGGTTGCCCTCGCTTTTTTATTGTCAGAGATATAAATTTTTCTGCAAAGAAAACACAAAATTGTCCAAGAAAACCTGGGCTGATTTTCCTGACTAACGAACTTGTCCAAGCCACTTGCAAAAGGAAGGAATCTGCCAAATCTGATCAAAATGGGACTACTATTTTTTGAGTTATTGGTGTGATACACACACACACAAATATATACATACATATATATATATATATATATATATATATATATATATATATATATATATATATATATATATATATATATATATATATATATATATATATATATATATATATATATATATATATATATATATATATATATATATATATATATAAACATTTAAAAACTGAAACTGACCCTGGATATGGGTTCTAGCGGGCCTAGTGCGCGGTCATTTGAAGAAATTTGTTCAAAATTCAAAAGTCGGGATCTCCTCATTAGTGAATTTTTTTAAAGAAAATTAACTAAAATGACAGACTTAAGTAGCGTTCTTATTTTTGACAGCTTGTGATATAAAAATATGATTAGTTTCGTTTATATTTTTCTGTACTTCCACTTCACAGATTATGCAGGTGAACTTTATGTATTCTTTCAGAAACTTTTGTGTAAAAAATTAGTCAGTTTTTGCAGACATTTTTTCAGTGTTTTTGTAGAAATCATTCCTTGTAAGATTTTTATGAAAGGTTGGTAATTTATTATAAATGTTTAATGAGTTATTGTAAAAAATATGTTTCAGAATTTTCATGAAAAAAACATTGTTTAGCAAATTGTTAAAATAATAAAATTTTCGTGTAACATGCATGTCAATTTTTGTAAAAAAAAAAATAATCGAATTTTCGTTAGATTTTTTAAAATTTTTGTGGAAAAGCGTTTTGTAAATAATTATATTTGGCCGGGTGTGTGAATAGCTTGAAGACGTTCATTGGTCAGGAAAATCCGGACTTTTTTTTTCCGGAAAGATTTAAAATTTTTTCGGAAAAATTGTGTACTTTTTTAAACTACCATAGTTATTACTGCTGTTGTTTGTACCATTTTGGTTATACTGTTAACCAAATTTGATATCTACTTTCATTAATGCGATTAAAAATATTTTTATTTATGTTCACTACCATAACGCACTTGCTGTGTCCAGGCCTTTACTTTGTCAACGGAACCATCTTGATAAATTTTCCTATATTCTTGAAACGATAGTGTATACTTGAAATTATTAGTAGGTTTTCCATCTATGACATTTTCACGATATTCCTAACATACACCAAAACCACCATGGACTTTTGGCTATAATGTACAAGAGAGCACGTGGGTATGTTTCCCGCTCATAATTTAACTATCATAGTTGTGTTATTAAGTTACCAGCTGTCATTAGACATTAATTCAGATACACGTCTAGTAGCGTATGCTGCTGCATACAGATAACTGCTTGTGTATGTAACTAGCTCAATATAACTGTTACGGGCTCTATGCGGTATTTGCTTAGTCTTAAATCGATCCAACTCCTATCGACTCTTGCCAGATATCTGGTTACCGATGGTTTATAATTCAGATTTAGAACAGCAGACACAAGCCTCATTTTTTAGCGAACCTTTCGCAATCGTGAGTAATTTCAAATAAACGATTAATAAAATTAGAAGAAAAGGTCGGACGCAGCAAGGGCGTTATGGTGGTGGATTTTCATAAAAATGTTTTTAATCGAAAATATATATTTTTTTTAAGAAAGCTTGCATCAAATTTTGTTACCAGTATAACCTATATAGGAGAAACAATGTACCATATTTCATCAAGATGACTTTATTGTTTGACAATATACAAAAATCTTCCGAAAATAAACCTAAAATGTGCCAAAAATGGTTTCCTGGCCAACGAACCTTAGGTTAATAGTAAATTAGGCTATCGAAAGAAACACTTTATGAAAAATCGCTAACCTAACGCACTTGCTGAGTCCCGAATTTATTTTCTTACAAACATGCATTATATTTCGATGGAAAATGCAAAAATTGCAATAATATAAGACGTGTTCGATTAGGAGAAAAAAAATGAATCACCAGCGACTTATGGGTCACCTGTGATTGTAAAATTAATTTTATAAGATGTAACTCCAGACATCGTATAATTAACATATAAAAATTTTTCTTATATCTTGTATAATAATGTATATATTGAGCTTTACCCTAGAAATGCGTCACCCGGTATATATGAAAACAGATAAAAACTGAAAATAACCCGGATATGGGTTCTATGGGGCCTAGTTCGCGCTCATTTGGAGAAATCTTTTCAAAATTCAAAAGTCACTGAAATTGTATCCAACTCTATGAGTAAAACTGTGGTGGCCAAAAATTAATATGAATGCAAGAAGAAGAGCATGCCTACATTTGTATTACAAATGTCAGAAAACAAAATACTTATTTACATGTCACTTTGAAAGTAGATCTGACATTTATCAAAATAATTTGTCAGTTGAATATGACATGTACTGTTGCCTTGGACTATTATGCACTATTGTATTACGCCTTATAAGAATCTTGTTTTTTATTTTGAGTAAGAAAGCTTATTTTACTGTTTAAACATTTTTCGATCCCTTAACCTGAAATGGTTTTCGTCTCAGTTAACGTTGTTTCATTATAGCGTCACATTAGGTTTTAGAATCTAGAAATTATTCCATTTTGTGTGAATCTTTCCTTGCATACCTAGAACAAGTTTTATTTTCCTTCAATTATAAATGACAATTTTAAGTAAATTCCTATATTTTATGTGCCCAATGTGTTGAACGTATGCGAAACGGGAGAAGGAAATTTCATTTAAAATTAAAATGACGAAGAGAACTTTATTCGAGGCACAAGCGTTGTTTCCATTTTTTTAATATTAATAACATTTATGGGTAAATTAGCAGATTAGCGTGTTGTTCGTTTTTTGAGAAAGAATTTCAGAAATATGCTTAGAGGAACCCCTTTATGCATTAACCATCGGACAAATACTGTGATCTCAACTCCATAATACAGTTAAGAGACCTAAAGTAAATTTGAGCTTCTGTTCAAGATAAATATACTACAACGGAGCTATAAATAAATACTGTAATATAGAAAGGAGAAACTACTTACCAACACCGTTTCTCCATAAAAAACTTCCACTTTGTCCAATTGAAAAAAAAGAACTAAATAATAAGCGCAATATAAATCCTTAAAATTAAATAAATAACTTAAACTGCTACCAAAGCATCACATAAAGCGCCTATTTGAAATTAATTTTCTGCAAATAATTAAACAAAATATAAAACAATGAAGATTGTAGCTGTACTTAGGGCTTTTTAACTTCTTGCAAGATTTATGCTCCATAGCCGTTCATCTAGGTTCTTTATCTATAACATGTCAATTTTGACGTTTTGAATCGCGACTTTTTTGACGTTTTAAGAATAAAAACTAAAAAGATTATAACTTTTTTTATTTTAATTTATTCAAATTTTGGTGCATGGTTTTTTTTTATGATATAAACCCTCGCACCCAATATGATTGCCAAGCTTTGTTATTTTCGGAGATATAAAAATTTTCCGAAAGAAAACGCAAAATTTTCCGGGAAAACTAGTCCAATTTTCCTGGCTAACTAACTTATTTAAGCCACTTGCAAAAGGAAGGTACTCACCAAATTTTATCAAAATCGGCGCTTTATTTATTGAGTTATCGGTGTGACACATAAATATATATATATATATATATATATATATATATATGTAAATTTATATATATATATATATATATATATATATATATATATATATATATATATATATATATATATATATATATATATATATATATATATAAACATATAAAGTCTGAAACCGGCCTCGGATTTGGGTTTCAGGGGTCCCAAATATCGCTCATTTGAAGAAATTTTTTCAAAATTCAAAAGTCGCGATCTCCTCGTTAGTGAATTTTTTAAAGAAAATTCACTAAAAAGCAAAGCAATGCAGGTTAGGTACATTTTTTATGGATTGTTTTCTCAAAGCATATCGGTTATTTGAAAGAAAACACAAGCGGCATTTGAGTTCGTATAGACGCATCTATATTTATTAGAACATAGACTATTTCGTGGAATTCTTGGCAGTTGTGGCACAATAATCAGTAATGTGCCCTGATAAGAATAGCACAAAATTTACTACAGTATGTGGATCTAAAAATACACCCTATACATGAGCCCACATCATCCACATCAATTGACAATCTTTTGTAAGTGAAAGGGCATTAAGAATGGCTCAGCCAAGATTTTGAAACATCACTAAGGAACAATCATGCAATAATCATTTAGATTTGCAGCATCAAACACAGTACGAAAGGACCAACAGTGATAAAACGAAGAAATCCTGAGGTCATTATCAGATTGCTTGAACAATATATTCGAAAAACATCAGCTAAAGATGCTTATGTTAATTTTCTAGCAACCTTCATCCACCATGTTTTTCCATTAAAGAAATTGGAATGGGTGCAAAACGTCGGCTCTACGCTTCGCACCCAAGTCGCGATTTGAAACGTCCGAATTGGCAACTTTTAAGCAAAGAACCTAAAGCTAATACGGGATATGTAGAAAAAGTGCGGCAATAAGTGTGTTTTACGAGTCCTTAAGTTTCAGCTTCAACAGTCATTGTCCTTCATTTTACAAAAATGTTTCCAGAAAATTCATTTCAGATAGAAACTTTCTGTGATGCTTTAGCAGTAGTTTTAGTTATAGAGTTTATTGTTTAGTTCTCTATAATTTAAAAAAAAATTCATAGAAGGAATTCGCTATTGAAGAGGCCTCGACTTTTTAATTTTAAAAATATTTTTTGAAAAGAGCGCGAACTAGGTCTCCTAGGACTCATATACGGGGTAAGTTTCAATTATTATCTGCTTACATATATACAGGGTGACGCATTTCTACAGTAAAACTCAATATTGCTATTACACAAGATACGGGAAAAAATTGTTATTCGTTAATTATATGATATCTTGAGCTACATCTTATAAACATTGTTTCGACAATCACAGGCCCATGAGTCGTTGGCGATACAGATTTTCTTTTTTATATCGAACATCCCTTATATAATTGCATTTTTGCATTTTCCATCGAATTGTAACGCATGATTATTTTCGATATTTCAATTGTTTTGCAACTTTTCACATTTTTGGCGCATTCTGATAGGATATTTTTACCAACAAAAATCGAAGTCTAAAGCAAATGACGCATTCAGACAGGTTTTCGTTTATATTATTTCATGAAAAAATCGAGCTGCCGTATCAAATAGCGACTGAAAAAAAATCAAACTTTCGTAACTCAACTGTTTCAAATAGAACAGTCTATATTTTATGTTTCAGAAGTGAAGGGTACCATAATAAGTGTTTAATAAGTTAATTATTTTTTTTTAGGATTTCCGTGAAAAAAATGTGTGTAAATTTTCATGCAAAAAACTTTTTTGAGAGTTTTGTCGAAAAGCTTATTTGATGAAATAGGGTACATTGTATTTACTATATAGGTTCTACTGGTGACCAAATTGGTTGCCCGATAAAAAAAAACATATTTGCTATTAAAAATATTTTAATGAAAATAACTACCACAACCCACTTGCTACGTCCAGACTTTTTTTAATAAAATCAGGCATCAAATTTGGTTAACAGTACAACCTATATAGTAGAAACAATGTACCACATTTTATTAAAATAAACCTATCGTCTGAAAAAGTACAAAAGTTTTGTTACAATTTAAAAATCCCAGAAAAAACTGGTCTTACTTTCCTGGTCAGAAAACCTCTTTAAGCTATTTATCCACCTGTCAAGATATAGTCATTCACAAAAAGCTTTTAGAAAAAACTTTAAAAACAAAATTTGCAAGAAAATTTGCTAACATTTTTGCGCGAAAATTCAAAACCATTTTTAACAGTAACTTGTTTAACAGTTATTATTAATTTCCAAAATTTTACAAAAATTTACAAACAATGATTTCTACGAAACGGACTAACTATTTTTTACACAAAAATTTGCTAAAAGAATACATGCAATTTAAATTATATACCTAAGCTGTAATTAACATGGAATAAAGAAAATGTAATTTTTTTATAGTTGTCTTGTAAATTTGAACCACTGTAAGTAAAGAAAAATATAAGCGGAAGTGACTCTATTTTCATGACACAAGCTGCCAGAAATAAGAAAGAACATTACTCAAGTCTGCCACTTTAAAGTTTCATTTGATATTTGCGAAAACATTATCTGCTACTTCTATATAATGAAAACGAAAACGCAGATAATCCTATGAACTTAATTATTTCTTACCTTCTTTATACCAAAGTTAATTAAAAACTTCAATATTTTTTTCCAAAAATGCGCTAAATAATCACGTAATATAATCGGTTATTAGAATTGAATAGACAACTGAGAATTTAAATATTTAATTATTTTTCTTCGAAAACTCGCTAAATAATCACACAACATGATCGGTTATTCGAATGGTAGAAAGATGCATAAAATTCGATGGAAAATGCAAAAACGCAATAATATAAGAGGTGTTCAATTTAAGAAAAACTCTCGACGCAGCAAATGCGTTATGAAAATGGATTTCCATGTTTTTAATAGCAAATATGTCTTTAATTCAAGGAGGCATCAATTTGATGACGGGTCTGACCTATATAGTAGAAACAATGTACCATATATAATCAAAATGACTGATTCTTTGGAAATGTACAAAAATTTTCCTAAAATAAACTTAAAATTGGTCCGAGAAAACTGGTTTCCTATGCAACGAACCTTAGGTTAATAGCAAATTGAGTCATTGAAATTTGAAGCAGTTAATGCAAAGTCGCTACCAAAACGTACTTACTGCGTCTAGAATTTTTTTTCTTAGAATACAAATTTTTCGTATCGCTAACGACTTACGGGACACCTGTGATTGTCAAAATAATTTTATAAGATGCAGCTCAAGACACCCCATAATTAACATATACAATTTCTTCTCGTATTTTGTATAATTAGAATTATATTGAGGTTTACCGTAGAAATGCATCACATTGTATATATATATATATATATATATATATATATATATATATATATATATATATATATATATATATGTATATATATATATATATATATATATATATATATATATATATATATATATATTGTGCTGAGAATTGCAAAGGCCATATAAACAAAAATGAAAACCCTGACGGAAACTAGTATGACAAAGCTAAGTTTCGATTATTGATTAAATAATTTAGAGTCAGATCTACAAAATTGGGGAATCAGATTAGTAATGGGGGGTAGTAGTAGTACCACTGGTCAGTAGTAAGTAAAATACTTACGGTTTACACGTAATGCATATGGGTTCTCTGTAGATTGTATACATATCCACATCTTTCGACATATTTTACTGTACACTAAAACAGAAAACAAAATAATAACATTAATATACAAGCACATTCACTATTATTGTTAGTCAGTGTTATTTGGATAAGCAATGAAAGATATAATGCCATAATTTGTTGAAATGTTTATTAATTAAATTTTTTTTTTAAATTAGCAAATTTGGAAAGCATTTCAGTTTAAATGAAATTAAAAGAGCCAAAAACCTATCTGCAAATAGATTGAACTCTTAAGCATGAAATAAATATCAAAGAATTATGTTATAAAATCAATTACCTAAAGGTAATGAAAAAAACCCTTGTATGATGTATTTAGATGTAAGTTTATTATTTTATTTATGTGAACAATGAACTGAAGTTTACCAAAGACAGTGTTTGTGTGGTGGAACTTTTAAATCAAGATTGCAGCATATAAACTTAGTGAATTTATAAATTTGTTATTGACTATAATTAGGTTAAAAAAAAGTAAGGTTAGGCCAAATGTCATTTTTAAGAAGAAGGATGTTTTTAAACTTACCGGAAGGACAGATGACAAGATATGTATTAATTAATGTCAAGAAAGAATGCCTTGATATCAAATATTAGATGAATTTGGGCAACATTTCCGCTTTTGTTATGATTTTATTGTTGGTTGTTAAAATAAATTCAGATGCCAGAGAGCGTCATTATTGCTTCCCATTTAAATATAAATATTTTAAAGTATATATTGTGTAAAGAAGATCCATTGTCCCAATGAAATAAATAACAGAGGTTATATCAAGTTTTTAACGTAACAAATTACAAGATAAACAGTAAATATATCAAGAATACCTATATAAAAGGATACCCACCACCAGCAGCGAGGAACCAAGGTTTGAGATTTAATAATTTTATCAAAATCAACTCAAGGAGGCAATCAATTTAGTTTAAAAGACAGTATATTTTCTGTCGATTAAACGTCAATCAAAAGCGTTTATGGGAAAATAAGATTTAATGCATAAATAGAAATCTTATTTTTATATTACCATAATTCAAATTTAAGAATGTAGAGGGAGTTAGGAGTGCAGGTAAGGATCCATATTTATTATTACAAACAATTAAAAAGCAGTCGAAAACTCGGTTATTAATAATAACCATTGTAATCTAATAGTCAGCTTGAAAATTTATAACGGATCCGTTTAGCTTTAAAATTTATAAAACTCTGTCAATAAAAGTTGTTATAAAAATTTGCTAAAAACATAATTCTTTGAAACAAAAACCCATAATAGGATAAAAATACTATTAATATAAATATTTGCAGGCTATTTTCCTTTCTCCTATTTTAGCAGAACCTACCACTGAGATAAAGTAAGTAAATAAGATATTTTGATTATAATTTATTTGACATAAATATCATTATCATTTTAAATATCATTTTAATATAAAACTCTGGACGCAGCAAGTGCGTTATGGTAGTGAATTTTCATAAAAATGTCTTATCCAAGCCATTTGCAAAAGGAATTTTTCCACCAAATTTAGTCAAAATCGGCCTATTATTTTTTGATTTAGCGGTGTGATACATATATATATATATATATATATATATATATATATATATATATATATATATATAATATATATATATATATATATATATATATATATATATATATATATATATATATATATATATATATATATATATATATAAACATATAAAAATTGAAACGGACCCCGTATATGTGTTCTAGGGGCCTAGTTCGCGGTCATTTGAAGAAATTTTTTCAAAATTCAAAAGTCGGGATCTCCTCATTAGTGATTTTTTTTTAAGAAAATTCACTAAAACGCATTTCACTCATTTCGATAGGAAATTGATATTCAATGTTTTGTTGGTTTGTAAACAAAACATTGACTGTCAGAGCATTTCTTATCGGAATGAGAGAAATGCGGTTTACTATTTTAGTCGGTTTGATACTTGATAGTACTACCGAAAATTAATTTTACAATAGTGTATTCTGTAGAAGAAAGAGTTCAAATAATGACTCTCTTTTTCACAAACGATGACTGTGCCAACCGTACCGCAAATTTGTTTAATGAACGACATCCCAACAGACATGTTAACAGAAAATACATTTTGGAGTTTGTTGCAAAGTTTCGACAAAGTGGTTTAGTAGCCAACAAAAAAAAAACGGGATCCTGAACGTGAATTTCCGGTTAGAAATGAGACTACTGAGATTCAAGTTTTAGGACAAATTGCTGCAGACCCAACTTTGAGCACGAGAAAATTGGCCACTGTTTCAAACATCAAAAGAAAAACTATTCAGAGAATATTGAAGCATCATAAATTTCACCCGTATAAAATTCATCTGTACAACAACTGAATGAAGATGATTTTGATCGGCGGCTGGAGTTTTGTGAAGTTATGACTGAACGGGTAGCTGATAATGGGAACTTTCTGTTCAATATCTGTTTTTCAGTGTACGTTTTTATAAAACTACAGTCAGTCGTCATAATTGTCATTATTGGTCCACACTCGAACTCCACAGAAATTGAATGTCTGGACTGGCATTTTTGGAGACCACTTAATCGGACCAACTTTTCTGGATGGAAATTTGAGTGGCGAAACGTATTTGGAGTTACTAGAACATATTGTTTACCCTCTACTAATTGACATTGTTGAAAATGATGATCGCTATCAAGAAAATCTATTAGTGTTTCAACAATACGGAGCTCCTCCGCATTTTTCACAGCGTGTTATGGAGTTTTTTAACAGAGAGTTTCCAGGACAATGGATTGGGCGTAGAGGTGCTATTGAGTGCCCCCCTAGATCACCAGATTTAACTCCTTTAGATTTATTTCTATGGGGCCATTTAAAGAGTAGAATTTACGCAACAGAACCGGAGTCTCTGGAAGAATTACGACGACGGATTGTTAAAGAATGCTGTCTAATAACTCTACAAATGCTCCAGAATTTCAGAGCTCGTTTTGAACAAAATTTGTACTTTTGTATGGAAGCTGGTGGTCAACAATTTGAACACTGAATAAAAAATTTTGAACGTTTGGTTTTGTTTTTTTAGTTTCTTATAACGAAAAATTGACTAATTAGTGCATTTCTTATCACAATGGATGAAATACGTTCTTGCAACTCCAACTGTTAATAATTTTTAAACGAGCTAATAAAACTTCCAAAAAAATTAATGTGCTGAATTCAGAAAAGAAAGAGCTTTCAAACGATGTAACACTCGGTCCATGTTCCTTATTTAAAATATAAGGGTTGTTATCACCACCCTTAAAGGGTTGATGTGAAAAAGTTGAGTTTTATGGCAAAAAATGTCCCCCTCAGTATTAAAATTGACGTTTTTCAGAGTTTCTTAAAAAATATATTTCTGGGCGCAAATCGGTCTGTTTCGTTTTCAGTACGCC
This sequence comes from Tillus elongatus, assembly GCA_964006375.1. Taxonomy (NCBI): domain Eukaryota; kingdom Metazoa; phylum Arthropoda; class Insecta; order Coleoptera; family Cleridae; genus Tillus; species Tillus elongatus. The sequence continues at coordinate 111,065,814 of OZ023262.1, read as the reverse complement.
ACTCTGTATATGTCACTTCTTGTATTCATCCGTATGATCGTAAGCAAGTCACCTATTTTCCTTGAGTAAGTAAATAGTTTTTGAAAGATATGTTGTTTATGCAGACGATTCTATGTACATCTTTACAGAACTTCTCATGCAAATATTGATTCGTAGTTCAATACAGCTGTAATTACAGCATGCATGACTTTGCACTAAATACAGAGCAGAGTTCCATCAAACTATGTTTCTCAACTAGTTAATATAGATCACCATGGTGCACTGAATCTGACATTCGAGCTTTCTGTTGATATTGCTGAAGGGAAACACTAGTACTGACAGCTGTTTCAAACTAATTCTCATTATGTCTGAAGAAGAGAAATGAAATTACTTTTTTCGGAGTAGTTATTGCTATAACGTTTTAGTGAATTTTCTTCAAAACAATTCATTAATGAGGAGAAATTTCTTTAAATGACCGCAACCGAGGACCCCTTGAACCCATATCCGGGGTCAATTTCAATTTTTATATGTTATATATATATATATATATATATATATATATATATATATATATATATATATATATATATATATATATATATATGTACATACAAGCCAACAACACACTCTTAAAACAACCCATACAAAACCTGACACAAACAAGGACTTACTGTTTGGTGTGTACAATGTCTTGGCAGTGAAAATAATAACCATTTTACAGGCATATCGTAAGACCTGATATAAAAATCTAAATCAAAATTGATTCCCAAAATATAACAATATATGGGTTAAAAGAAGGTAAGGCAAGTGTAAATGAGTTCGTTGCCAGTTTAAAGAATATTAAGCAGTGAAAGTTGAATCCAGGGCAGAAAATAGACTGCAGGTAAATCTTATGACATAGTGCTAAGAGATTAGAAAGAATCTAAAGCAAAAGAAAGTGAATATTTGGACAGTACGAACTGTGTAACTAGCTGTTAGGTAATTAAAGTTGATGTTTATTAGAATAGGAATATTAAGATGTAAGGATATTGTTTGCCAATTTTAAGAATGTCATGTCATAACCTCGATATAAAATCAGCTGTTTTTATTTGCGACACATGTCAAACTGACAATAAAATTATAGTAAAGGTTAACAGATGGAACCAATGAAAAGTCAAAGATAACAGCAATGAAAATTATGTTCCCGGGAAATAATGAACAGGATTATGATTGAAGAAAAGTTTTTTGATAGAAAGTATTTAAAGAGGCTCTGAAAAAGACAGAATATAACTAGGAGACGGTCACCACGGGAATTAATAGATTGGAATTTTTGGTATTAGAAAAAGAAATTGGAAAAATTGAGAAAAAAAGTTTGAAAAAGAGTAAGATTTTCTTTAGGTTAAGCAAAACAGGCGTCACTGGTCAGACAGACAACGTGGAATTTCAGAGCAGGGCAACTTTAAAGGGATTAAATACTGAGTGTGTAAAGTAAATAAAGACTTACATTTATTGTAAGACACGTCCACAGTTTGAAAGGGGTGATAATTAATTCGCTAAAACTTTCGTAAATCAAGAAAAGGTACAGCGGCTCCAGTGAAAAGGCGACCATATTTTGTTGGTATTTAAAATATCAAGGCGTTTTGCGGGCAAATCTCTTGAGTTCAACCAACAGTAAGCGTACCCAATTTGTGAAAGTTCTCGTCTATTGACTAAACGCCGCCATACGGTGTAATAAAAACCACACTGATACCAATAGGTGTCGTTACGTCTTGATCTTGGGTTGGAAAGTGTGTGAAATTCAGATAAATATAAGTGATCTTAAAGTATTAAACAAATAATATTGATCAGTCTGTTTGGGGGTTTTTCATTGTTAAACAAATGCTCTGATGCTTTGGCTATAGGTTTAGTTAAGTTTATGGTTTAACGGTCTATAATTTTTAGCTAATTTTCTTAGAAAAATTTCGTTAATGAAAAGACTTTTGAATTTTTAAAAGATTTCTTCAAATGAGTGAAAACTAGGCCCCCTATAATCCATATCCGGGTTTACTTTCAATTTTTATCTGTTTACATATATAGGGGATGACGCATTTCCACGGTAAAACTAAATATAGTTGTTATTAAACAAGATACGAGAAAAAAATGTATACGTTAATTATAGGGTGTCTTAAGCTGCATATTTTTATTTATTTATTTCCCATACATACAATAACACTTACTCACTAATATTAAGAACAGTAGCACGTAAGTTCAGAAGAACTTGTATGTGCTGAAAAACTCCTGCTACATATTGCACAGAGCAGTTGCATGCATCTTCCCAGCAACAGTGTAACAGGACGCCGGTATGACCCAGTTCTCCAATAGTATCCCTATTATTTACCATTAAATGATCTCTACAATCGACCTTGATTAAAGTCTACTCCCCTCTCATCACAATAAAAACAGAGGAAGATCCGATATTTAAAATAGATTACTAAACCACTTGTTTCCCGTTTCAATATATACCTGCCCAATCACAATTAAAAATGACACTCACTTACCAAGTTAATTACCCACCAAGGCTCGCACGTACACGCACGCACACTCACACATTACCACACATCCACACTCTTTCATGCACATTAATTATCCAAATATATACACGCAGTATGAAAACATCATTCCCTCTTTTCCCGAATAACTTGCTCAAATGTTACAAAGTTCTCAATTAAATGTTTCAAAAGCTTTTTCCTAAACTTATAATTATCTTTTAATTTTTTTATCTATAGTGGCACAAGATTAAGCACCATTGAAATGTTCTTCCCAGACGCCGCAACCGTCATAAAATCACCCATTTTGTCCTTTGTACTGTAACCATGCGTTAACAATTTCTGAAGGCTTATAGTTGTGTGCGTGTATTGTATGAGTGCCATTATGTAAATACCAGTGATATTAAGTACATTGGTTGCCTGGTTATACAACAAGTTAGTGGGATATTTTATCTCCTTGTTCAATATAGTTTTCATTATAAAGTTCTGTGTGATGCGTAGAGGATTCATGTGAGTTTCATATGCCGATCCCCAACACGATATTCCATACCTCAAAATGGACTGGACCAAGATATCATACGTCAGAAGCAAAATCCTTCGACTTAAGATGCCTCGTAGAATATAAAAAATATGTATAAATTTTCTGAGCCTTTTGTTGAGGGTTTCAAGATGACAATTACATTTTAGATGCTGGTCTATGATGATCCCCAGATACTTTACGTTAGTCTCGCATTTGATTATTTCATCTTTCACTCGTATTACGGGAACACTGTGCGGCAGACACACTCTCGTAGGTGAAAAAGTAATAACCTTCGATTTCTTCGCGCTCAGATTTAGATTGTCAAAAGCCAAAGACGCAACAAGGTGTTGGAAAATATTATAACCACACACAACAGCCTCGCTCCAGGTATTTGCACCATACATCATCACAATATCATCCGCATAAGCTACAAGATCGCAACGGGTCTCAAATTTCTCAAGGATGTCGCTTATGTAAACTAAAAAAGTGTAGGCCCCAACATAGATCCCTGAGGAACCGCACATTTTATTACTTGTGGATTACTTAGAACATTACTTATTTCTACTACCTGCTGTCGGTTGTTCAAGTAGTTCCCAATTAAAGTGAGGCCTACACCCCTTACACCCACCCGGTCCAGTTTTTGCATCAGTATGTCATGACTCACCGTATCAAATGCCTTATGAAGGTCCAAAAATATTCCAACCGTTTTTAAATCTTTATAAAAATTAATCAATACCCTCGAGAAAAGTTTGTGTAGGGCCTGTTCAGTAAAATAGTTTTCCCTGAAGCCAAACTGATTAATAGATACTAAGTTGTTTTTATTAAAATACTTAATAGGTCGAAAATAAAGAGCTTTCTCAAATATCTGGCCAACGTGTTAAGTAAGCTTATGGGACGATAGTTGGCTAGGTCAATTCGGCTTCCTGTTTTGAATATGGGCGAAACTACATATATCTTAAACTGCTCGGGCACCAAACCTGTTTCAAAGATTCTGTTTATTATGTGAACGATTGGTTTAACCAAAAAAGATGACCAACCAAAACAAGCCTACCACCCAATCCGTCCGTGCCAGGTGCAGATCTTGCATTTAAATTGCCAATTATAGTAGTAATTTCACTACCAGAAACAGGGCTCAGGAAAAACGAACTGGCGCTTGATCTTTCAGTCTGATAATGCGCCGTTTGTGTACCAACACTAGAGTTTTCATCACCTACTGACACAAAATACCTGTTGAAAATATTTGCTATTTGTTTCTTGTCTCGTACTACTTTATTGTCGCTTATCCTCATGGCTTCAATTCTTCCCTGGTCTTTACCTCTGCCCAGTGCAACGTCTGAAATAACATTACATATTTCTTGATATCTTTTCCTCTTTTCACGACCCTACCTTTATAGTAATTACTCTTGATAATCTTTATTAAATTAGTCAACTTGTTTTTATAGACTTTATATTCTAGTTCCAGTTGCCTACTATTTCTGTCATTAAACCACTTAATTTTTAATTTGTCTCTAGTTTTAAAAGATGCAACAAGACCATTCGTTATCCATGGGCTTTCCACAGCACCCCGCGCATCTTCACAATAAATAATTCCATCCCACTCTGTTGTTTCCAAGTTTTTTAAGTATTCTACCTCATCTATTTTTTTGTACGTACCGTTCCCATCACTCGCACTAGCAATGTTAGTTTCATCAGAGTGGAGACCACCACCCAAATCAATCGTCAGAAGTACAGGGTAGTGATCGGTAACATCCGACTTTATTATGAAAGATCTTGTTGCAGACCCATGAGTCTTCATCTCTTTGGCAAAATTTTTACTATACCCTAAGAACATGTTATCGATACAACTTTCAGATTTGTCCGTAATGCGCGTGGGAGAATTAATTCAGGCAATATATCCATTTTTTTACTACATTGATATATGTGAGGCTTGAAGCATCTTGAAGATTTACCAGGTCAATATTAAAGTCACCAACTATCAAGTCTGTATCAGCCCTACATTTATTTAAAATAAAAGCCTTCAGTTCATTTATGAATAGATTTAAATCACTAGACAGAGTAGTAACACTGTCAATTTTCAGACAGAACCGAAAATAAAATTGAATAAACATCAATCTCAAAAGTTTAAAGGACACATAGAAATAGATAAATATCTACAGCCATAAGTTAAAAGCAATTGTCAACCAGATGCATTTATAAAGCAAAAGTAATTGAGATCGAGCATAACATAATTATTAAGCAAAAATCATGTAGCCAGACCATGACTGTATATTTAATGTAAAATGTGACAAACAATATCTAAAACTGAAGTGACACTGTGCTCAGAATAACAAAAAAAACGGAATAAAAATCGTTTAAAAAGACCAGTGTAGAGTTAATAAGTTCGTTATTTTTTGTGTAATCAATTTGTTTAATAGAGTCAGTAAAATTATATGCTTGATTTTGTTAAGATAAGAAAATTTTGAATTGTGGCAAATTTAAGAAAAATTTGTGTACTTTCAAGCATAAGTTGTAAGTGACTTTAAAGAATTCGATCGATTTGGAACAAACAGGTTACAAAAATGTAACTTACAGGATTTTAAAGTTACCGGTTAAATAACATACATTTGACTTGTATACAATCAATTCCATATCTGTTATTTATTATTTAAAAGGAAATGGCCTTTTTTGAATCATTTCGTGAATCTGTTATCTGATTGGAACTAATCTAAAAAACAAACAAATAGAATTGTAGGAAATATTTCAAACTGTAATTATCGAATATTATTGGTGAAGAATAAAAAAACAATTGGGAAGATCCGGCAGGAGAACGGGAGGAACGAAGGTGAAGACCGACTGGAGTCAGGTTGCTGTTAAAAACTAGGCACGGTGAAGAGGCGATAAAAATCATTAAAAAAAAGACAAAATATGCAGAAAAAATAATTAGAGTAATATGTGCAACGTTTACCTGGTAGCAGATGTGTAGTAAACACAATTAAAGTTCACCGGACAAGTAATAATTCAAAAATAATCTTCATGCAAACCGACGCCACTTTGAGCAAAGGTATCAAATTGCATAAATTCAACATTTCAGTTCTATTACAGCATATCGGTGTCATATAACCTCAAGACAAATCATAGACAAGCGGCGCAGGTAAAATATCAGTTGAAAGAAGTCAATATTGCCAAAATAACGAGAATTCCAAGGCAAAGGCAAGTAGTAAATAGAGAAGCTGCCAGATAGAGCAATGGACAACCTTTACTAATATAAATTATAACAATCTTTCGTTGAAATACACACACACATATATATATATATATATATATATATATATATATATATATATATATATATATATATATATATATATATATATATATATATATATATATATATATAAGTAGGTATAGATGGTATGTTCTGGTGCCGCCACCCTCCACCCTCCACCCACCCAGGTGGCGGGGTGGCGGAGCCACTAACAGCTGTTAGACAGCTGTCTAGCAGGACAGCTGTTAGTGGCTCCGCCACCTGGGCGGGTAGCGGCACCAGAACATACCATCTATACCTGCTTATACATATATATATATATATATATATATATATATATATATATATATATATATATATATATAAATATATATATATATATATATATATATATATATATATATATATATATATATATATATATACATATATATATATATATATATATATATATATATATATATATATATATATATATATATATATATATATATATATATATACATATATATGTTCATGGTGACCTGAACTGTAAGAAGCATGGTTGCTATAAGTACGATTCAAGCATGATGATTCAGCGGGAACTTTAAAAACCCACGAGTATTTTAAAATTTTAGAATTGCCATCATTATGAAGTAAATTTAAGCACAAAAGAAATTTAAGATAAATAGAAAGGGATCATAAATAATTATCTAATTAAATAAAGTTAGTTTGTTCATGAAAAAATAAAGTATTTCTCAATCGAAAAATAAAACTTTCATGTTCTGTTAAAAAAAAACTAATAAGCATTAAATTGTTTTTTCTTTCATTGATTAAGTAAAAATATATAATTAAAGTGAAAAGGCTTCAGGTAAAGGAATCTGTAAGAGGTGTGAAACAAAACAAACAACAGTGAAATTTGTGCAAAAGAATTTTCTCTTGAACCCTGAAATAAAATAATCCCTGTGAGAGAGTTTTTACATAGCCATGACAAAAAAAATAAAGAACAACAGTCAAATATTAATTGTCAGTAGCATAAGCGAACAGAATTGTACATTAAAAGAATACTGACTATAGTTTTATTGACAAAATATATCTGAACAGTAATAATTTAAGCACATTTACTAGAAGTTTAAGAATTAGTGAATATTATAACAGGTGATACAAAAGTAAAATACTCTATAAACTTAAATTATTAAAAACATACGAACATAAAACTATATTCAATTAATAATAACAACGAAATACACTAATTTCAAACAAAACAAAAGGCGCCCAACATTTAATCAAAAATATAAACCTAACTAAAAATACATGACTAAACAGACATAAGAATATTACACACAAAAGTATTATACTACATATATACAAATGCTTATAATTAAACAAATGCAAATTACACCTAAAAACTATACACCAAAAAAAAATAATAAGATACAAAACACCCCCGAATACAATTATATATATATATATATATATATATATATATATATATATATATATATATATATATATATATATATATATATATATACACACATATATATATATATATATATATATATATATATATATATATATATATATATACACACACATATATATATATATATATATATATATTCAGAAAGATTTCCGCGGTCTTTAATGTGAGACATACTTGGTTCTCGGGTTGAACCGCGTCCAGAATTTATGAAAACTCGACGTTTCGGCTCCTGTTTTGGAGTCATTTTCAAGAGGTAAAGGAAATATGTAAGGACACTCTAAGGCCTCAATCTGCCTACTCTTTAGAGTGGTGGACAAAGGTGGGTAAAGGAAATATGTAAGGACACTCTAAGGCCTCAATCTGCCTACTCCTTAGAGTGGTGGACAAAGGTGTGTAAAGGAAATATGTGAGAACACTCTAAGGCCTCAATCTGCCTACTCCTTAGAGTGGTGGACAAAGGTGGGTAAAGGAAATATGTAAGGACACTCTAAGGCCTCAATCTGCCTACTCCTTAGAGTGGTGGACAAAGGTGGGTAAAGGAAATATGTAAGGACACTCTAAGGCCCCAATCTGCCTACTCCTTACAGCTGTGGACAAAGGTGGGTTGGGTACACTACAACAAGAACAAAAAGAGTCCACACAACAACACACAGCGTTTTTACTATACATTTAAGGTGTCATCGACAAACTCAGCCGAATTTTCAGAACCCATAATATCAAAACCGTATTCACAACAGACCAAAAACTGTCAAATCTTATAAAAACTCCCAAGGATACGATTCCAAACGAATCCCACGGAGTTTACGAAATTCCTTGTTCCGACTGTTCCCGAACTTACGTAGGACAAACAGATAGACGCATCCACAATATAATATATGAACACACCCTCGCAGTTAGAAAATCCGACCCCTCATCGGCGCTGGTCATGCATCATATTCACACAGGGCACAAAATAGACTTCGATAATGCCAAAACAATAGCACCGGTTTACAACTTTAAAACGAGAATTATCCGCGAAGCAATCGAGATTGAAAAACGTCCCGATTGTTTACATAAGAGAGATGATGGTCTTCGCCTTCCTACTACTTGGAAACCTATTATATCTTCTTTACAAACACACAAAAAGAAAGTAAGATCCAGCAATAATTTTATTGGTTAATTATCTATCTCAACAAATACCGGTGACCCTCTCAATCCTCCTCATCCTCTAAATACCGTGATAAAAGCCCCCCACTTAATTGACGGTGACCCCACTACTTTCACTGATACCGAAGCAGGTAGACGGAACGACATATATAAGGCGAGACTTGCAACGAACTGCCAGATCTCTCTGAGGCCTAAGGTTGAACACACTGAAACCCCACAGACGATCTCCGGCGAGATTTGGGGAGTAGGCAGATTGAGGCCCCGTAATCGAGGTACAACAACCCAACCCACCTTTGTCCACCGCTCTTAGGAGTAGGCAGATTGAGGCCTTAGAGTGTCCTTACATATTTCCTTTACCCACCTTTGTCCACCACTCTAAGGAGTAGGCAGTTGGAGGCCTTAGAGTGGCCTTACATATTTCCTGTACCCACCTTTGTCCACCACTCTAAGGAGTAGGCAGATTGAGGCCTTAGATTGTCCTTACATATTTCCTTTGCCCACGTTTGTCCACCACTCTAAGCAGTAGGCAGATTGAGGCCTTAGAATGTCCTTACATATTTCCTTTACCCACCTTGGTCCACCACTCTAAGGAGTAGGCAGATTGAGGCCTTAGAGTCTCCTTACATATTTCCTTTACCTCTTGAAATTGACTCCAAAACAGGAGCCTAAACGTCGAGTTTTCATAAATTCTGGACGCGGTTCAGTCCGAGAACCAAGCATGTCTCATACATATATATATATATATATATATATATATATATATATATATATATATATATATATATATATATATATATATATATATATATATATATATTTAATTGTTAAAACAAGGTGTTGACCATTTATATGAAAATTCGCTGCCATACCGCACTTGCTGCGTTCAAACTTTATTTAATGTGATAAATTGCCTTAATTCAGTATATTTCATTAACACGCGCCACATTTAAAAATCTAATATACTGTCGGCAATAGGAAGTAAAGGTCACAGCCTGGATTCTGGAAACTCTAGAAAATTAACTCGTATAATGTTCATTATCTCCGAAAAAATGTCCATAAATTGTGAAACTAAATGAAATTTATAAAAGATTCTGAAATACCGTAAGCGACTGGAATATTTATACCTCTAAATAATTGTAGGCAATTTACTAAAAGAATTAATATCAACATACCTTCCTCAAGACATTCTTTTGCAAAACGGCTATAAATTAGTGTGAACTGGATTTTCCTTCTGATCTAGGTTTAATACGGAATGTCGTCGTTTTAATTAAAGCTTTTGTGTCGTTAAAAAATGCACTGTGAAGGGAGTGTTAATTACAACCAATTGTAGCGCAATTAAGTAAATCCACTGACGCGTAAAAATACAAATGACTTCTACATGGTGGCACGAATCGACGGAAAAATAATTACACCTCTACGGAAACTACGAATTTTTTATTGAGTCGTCCTCCGATGCAATTTGCTTTACCAATTGATATTCCGGACACATCTCCTGCTTCGATATTTGAAAATGGTCTGTGTAGTATTATTTTGTGTACGTAAATTGTATGAGTTTCCCTTTGTGACATTCGAAAATAATTCAGTTAAATTGGCCTTATCTTATTATTTGACATTCCATGCTCATACATCAATGGGCAGTGATATGATTAAACATTATTGGATGGAATAACTAGTAGATTGAAATTTGGCATGGATTTGATTTTTAAGCAATTTGCTGATTTATATTGATATTTTTTTTAGGACAAAGAATAGAGTGATAAACAGAATGCTTCCTATACACTTCTACTTACAGTAACATTGATATCTAGGTGTAGTTTGCCTGGAAGCTTTCTAGTAAGCAAAACTAAATTTAGGTGCTCCGGCAAGAACTAAAATGTTTTATAAATAAGCTTTCAAAGTTTGACCCCCTGTACATTTTGGGAAACGAAATGTCTGAGCAAAAGTTATAATTTTATAAAAAAGAGTTGCAGTCAGTTATTATGTATCTATAATGGTTTTCGGGCAGAGAAGTTATTGCTGGTGCAATAGAAACCTAACATTACACATGTGATTCCTATGCTATTAACAAAAAATGGTTTACGGAATTTAAAAGATGAGCACTAGGGTGGAGCGAAAATATCAACTTTTAAAATTTCAAACTCCTCTATTCGGAAAAGTGGCGTAGTATCGGGTTAATAATCCGTTTAAAATTTGAAAGCGATCGCTTGTTGTTTACCGGTACCCCCACCACTTTAAAATCAGCGCTCTCGGGCGCACCTATGAAAGGCTCGTCTAGGCATCATATGGTCAGTTCTAAGACAGGTTTCAGCTTGTACGTGTGTGTTTTGTTAGTCTGATTACGAAGTTGTTTAAAACCATATTTGACGATATCAAAAATAATTTTTTTACGTTTACGACGAGATACTTTAAGTGTCATGTGTGTGGAGCTCCGTCCAAATTTAAAAACAATGTGCTACCGACATACGCGGAAGTTATGAAAAACTATATATTTATACGGCAGTCCTTATTAGATGCTTCGCAAAATATAGCAGAGCCTACATTGACACATATATCAACATTTGTACTTGCTGAAATTAAAGTAATATGGGCGAAATCCTCCATACCAAACATTTCTGATCAACAAATCATACATTTAATCAGAAGTTATCATGAGAATGTCCAAAAGATTAAAAAACTATAAAATCAAGGAATATTGAAGTGCTCTTAACCAAAATAGCAGACTTTAGACAAACTGCAGAAGGTAGGCTTTTTGACATTTCATCTTGTAAATATGTTGATTTTTTTTATCCAAGTGCAAAATAAAAGTACCCTTCAGGGAAAGAGAGTTTTTAGCAGATCAACTAACCGGCAGAAAAATGGTTATTACAACGACAAAAATGGAACGTTCTCTACAAAAAAAGCGAACCAAAACAGTAACGAAGCCTGGTATTATCATAACAAAAACTAGGATTTCTGGACCAAATATATTTTTAATATCTCAAGATGAAGAAGACCACAGCCGGGACGATCTAAATAAAACAAAAGATGGCCAAGATTTTGTTAATAAAGTTGATACTGTCAGAACCTGTCAGGCAATTCCAGGCACTTTGCAGGTGAGATTAACTCTACCGAGCTTAACCCAAGCCTGTGATCGTACGGGGGTTTCAGACAGGTCAGCTGCGATAATAGCTAACGCCGCCCTAAAAGATGTTGGACTAATTTCAAAAGAAGAAAAAAGTAAAATAATCGATCGCAGCAAAATTAGACGAGAACGTGAGCGAGCACGAAAAACAATAAAGGAACAACACAATGTTGATAATAACCATTTTTATATTTCGACGGCAGGAAGGATAATACTCTAGTTCAAACAAAAGAAGGAGACACTTTCCATCGAAAGACAATTGTCGAAGAGCACATTTCACTCATTTCAGAACCAGGTTCAAAATATTTTGGCCATTTTGAAGTTTCCTCAGGTACAGCTAAAAACATTACAACAAATATGCTTCAATGTATCCAAAAGCAAATGGACTTGTCTGACTTAGTCGCAATAGGATGTGATGGAACAGTTGTCAATACAGGAATTCACAACAGCATTATTCGTATGCCTTACAGTGAATAATTTGCCTGCTGCACGGTAATGAATTACCACTTTGCCACCTAATTAAATACTTAGATGGAAAAATAACTGGACCAACTGGATATATTGGAGTAATTGGCAATCAGTTGCAATCTTGCGCAGAACTACCAATTCTTTCATTTGAAAAGATTAACGTAGAAGTTCCAGAAGTAGACCCAAACATTTTAAGCACTGACCAGTAATATCTTTTAGTGATAAGTGTTGCAGTATCAAGTGGCGTTATTTCAGAAAGTTTAGCTCAGAAGCAACCTGGAAAGTTGGCACCTTCAAAATGGCTGACAACTGACAACAGGATTCGGCGCTTATACATTGGAACTATAAATCCATCTGAAGAATTGAAAATTTTAACAACCTATATATTAAAAGTGTATGTAACAATCTGATTTTCTATTAAGCTAAAACCAGATATGAAGTACGGTTCGCTGCATTTATTTAATTTAATTCAAAGATCTCGATACCCACCCCCACATGTAAGAGAGATCGTTGACACAATTATTCAGGTCAACGGCTATTTCGCACACCCAGAAAACATCCTTCTATGTACGCTTAAAGACGAACGTTTGCACATTAGGGAACTAGGCTTGCGACGTATTTTATAATATAGAACAAACCACCCTCAAGCTAATGTAAGAAAATTTAAAGTACCATATATTATTTTCAAAGCTACAAGTTACACTGAAACTAATACATTGGCAAGCAGTAGCTGTAACAGAGCCTCTAATTACACGAAAATTTTCTACAGAAGATCTGAGGGAAATGATTGCTGAAATCCCCTACGAAATCGATATTTTTAAACTACCATGTCACACCCAAGCTGTTGAACGTTGCTTAAAACTTGTAACGGAAGCGTCGTTAGCAGTTTGTGGTTCTGATGCTCGAGATGGTTTTATTAGAAATCGTATTAATGGGCGTCAAATATCACCTAAATTTGAGAGTAAGAGCGATTATTTCAAGGCCGACCTATGAATTTGTAACTTGAGGAAGTGGATGGGCGGGTGAAGCTCGACTTGCAGCTACTTCCTAGTGGTAAACTCTGGGTTGTTTTTCCAAAAAACGAGCAAAGAGCTGCAAGTTTAGAAATTTTTGAAATTACGTTAATATCTGAAACTTTTGAGTGTCTATGGGCACCGGAAAATATTGTCCTAAAAACGTCAGCTTTTGCAAGGTAAATATGCAGTACAACATGCCACTTTTCCGGTATAGGGTTCACCAATTTCTAAAAAAAATAATTTGACCATGTTTCACTCCACCCTAATGAGCACTGCTCTAGAAGGCCAATGTTCGTGTCTACTCAAAAAGTCTAGAGGAAGCAAGTGCTTTATCTAGTGAATTTTCGATAAAATAATTCTAATTCGAACTACGTTTTTTAGTGAATTTACTTTTTAAAAAAATCACTAATGAGGAAATCGCGACTTTTGAATTTAAAAAACTTTAAACCTCAAATGGACGCAAACTAAGCCTCCTAGAACACATATCTAGGGTCAGTATCCATTTTTGTATGTTTATATATATATATATATATATATATATATATATATATATATATATATATATATATATATATATATATATATATATATATATATATATATATATATATATATATATGTGTGTGTGTGTGTGTGTGTGTGTGTGTGTGTGTGTGTGTGTGCGTGTGTGTGTATATTCAATCTTGCTGTCGTGGTAAATATTTTTTATAATAATTCTTTATACACGACGTTCTTGACTATTTTAGAGAGCGGCGTCAGTAGAATTAGTCTATGGGGTGAGCTCAAACGCCAACACGTTGCGTTAAATTCGCCACGGGAGAAAGAGTTCCGTCTTAAGTGAAGTCGTCTCAATTTTAGAATCTGCCCCTGTGACCTGTTAATTGTCATAGCTAAGTATACTTACAGGGAAAACTGGAGTCTATTGAATCTGAAAGGGAGATCATTTGAAATAAAACTAATACGCAGAATAAATACAATTTCTCCTTGAGCAGACCCAGTTGTGATAGTTGCCTCTACTATATTACGATCCAAAGCTTTAACCAGTATCCTAGTACCATTACAACAATATCCGATTGTATGGAAAACTAGGTGGGTTTAGAATGTTCAAAAATTCTAATGGGTAATGAAGGGCGCCGTATTTATTTACTATTGAATCTATTCTACTGTAAGTCATTTATTCCCCTTCAAATGATTGCAGTAACATATCATTAATGACCGCCCCTGCTCGTTTTAATACATTAACACCTATATACAAAACACCTATCATACCTCTAAACTATTTATCAACTTTAATACCTATAGTGTAGAGTGTTCCATAGTAAAACATGTTCCACAGTGAAACATTCTAGTTTAAAATATAACATGCGAGTATACAACTACCGCCATTTCGTGAATAATAGTTAACTAACATTCTCACTTTTTGAACGAAACTGCAGTATCCCACAGGCCGTACTTAAGTCGGTGCAACAGATCAGTTCGCAAGAAGATGTTAAAGTTACTGTTTACCCGATTTCTAAGAGTGAATATTAGTTTGGAAATGTATATTATTGTATAATTATCAGTGCAGCGAAAAGCGCTGATACTGTACAATGTAAGTAGGCTTTTAAATGTCTCTAGTTATTTCATGTTCATTTGTAGTGATTTTTTTGTGTTCGAGGTTATGCATGGTCCACAGTGAAAAACCACATGTTTCACTGTGGACCAGCATGTTTTAGTCTGCCCATATGTGTTTCACTGTGCCTCATGCATTTTCTTACGTCTATTTCGTTGCTGCAGATGGCAGGAAATCGTTCACAGAAGACTGCTATTGGTTTAACCCCCGCAGATGTGATGCAAAACGCTATAAACCTGTATAATAGTGGCATATACTTAGAAAAGTTTCTGAACGTACATATGTTTCTTTTGCTACACTTTTTCGTTATTGAAAGAAACAAAAAGATAATCCTTTTGAACAAATAAGGCTTACACCTATATACAATTCCAGACAAATTTTTGATAATGACCAAGAGAAAGAATTGGTAAAATATATTCTCACTATGTCAAGAATGGGTTATGGACTGACAGTAACGGAATGCAGGAAATTGGCGTACGAAATGGCAGTACGAAATCAAATACAAATTCCTGAAAATTGGAGAAAAAATAAACTGCCAGGTTTGGGGTGGTTTAGGGGTTTTAAGAAACGCCATTCTCATATTAGTATTCGTTCTCCTGAGGCATGCAGTTTATCAAAAATGACATAATATAGTCCACATAATGTATCGATATTCTTTACCAAATTGGAGACGGTTTATTCCCGAAGTGAAAACTTTTTTGATGGTTCAAGAGTTTTAACTTAAGACGAAACATCAAACACAACTGTTCAGAATCCAAAAAAAAAAAATGCAGAAAAGGGGATTAAACAGGTTAATAAGTGCACCAGCGGCGAACGAGGGCTGAATGTGACCACAAGCTGCATAATTAATGCTTTGGGAACAGCTTTTCACGCAAGCATTTTAAAACTCATATGGTTAATGGTGCTTCTTTTGGTACGTTAGGCCTTGCCATTACTTCTGGGTGGATGTGTTCTGAAATATGTCCTCTAGGTCTCGAATATTTTATCAAATTTACATTAACGAGCAAAGAAAATCCTACGTTATTGATCATGGATAATCATGAGAGTCATATTTCTCTAGCTACTGTATAAAAAGCTCGAGAAAACCATGTTACAATACTAACACTACCACCTCATTGTAGTCAGAGATTACAACCTTTAGATGTCATTTTATAACTTCTGCTGTCACAGATCGACCTACTGTAAATGGGCAAGGAGCAACAACTTATCAAGCTGATGAGTCTGCATTAGACCAAGAAACTTCAACTTCTAAAGCAGAAGAGTCTATTAAGCGAATGCAATGAAGAAAAAGAAAATCAAGAGCCTAAACAAAAGATTTTGTTTCACCTGAACAGTTCAGAGGATATCCTAAGGCTTCTGAAAGGAAAAGTAAAAAGAATAATAAAAGGAAAGGAAAAAGTATGATTGCTACAGATACCCTTGAAAAAAATATGATAGAGGAGAAAGATCAAAACAAGATCAAAACAGAATTCAAAGCTGTGGAGAACACTAAACGCAAACTGGTGGAATCATCTGATGAAGATGATGAAGTAATGTCCCTTCACTCAGAAACGAAGGACTGGATTGCTTAAGTTCATCCTAATGGTTTTGAAGATCTTGTGTGCTTCCCAGAGGTTAAAGATTTAGTATTCGTAGAGTTTAAAATTAAAGAAAAAAACAAGAAAAATGCTTGGATTTTTTTTTATTACATTGGACAAGTCTTAGAAAGTGCAGATGAAAATGGTGATATAGAAGTTACTTTTTATAGGAAGCATCAAAAGATAGCTGACAAATTTGTTTTGCCAATAATACCTGGTATCTCGACTGACAGTGCGATTAAAATGATCCTCCCAAAATCAAATAAACATGAAAAAACCAAACGTCTGGTCGATTTGATTTCGTTTCAAATAAGTTTTAACAACATTGAAGTACGTTAACGATGTTAATCAGGACTGTTTAAATGTCTGTTTCAAATATTACATTGTTTATAGCTGGACTGATTAATTCTAGTTTGATTTTGTTTATTTTCGTTTTTATTTCAGTAATTTCTAAAAATTCTTTCTTAGTGCTTGCCTACGTTATAACAGGAACCTCTGTGCAAAATATCAAGTCTCTGGACCCAGTAGATTGGCCTGGGCGTTGATATATCAATCAGTCAGTCAGTCAGTTTATTCTTTTATATATTTGGCCTAAAGACAAAGGCCTAAGAGAGTCAAAAAGTACGAGAAAAATTACTTTCAAAATGACGTAAGACTAGATGTAATCTTACCAAAATTAGAACCGTAGACCGGTTTCGCTCTAATTAGAGCTCATCAGTACAGCATACTAATTGCAGCAAAAATACACCTATAAAGTAATACGGTTATGGTAGCCAGGCTTCCAAAACTAACTGAGATGTAAGACACGAAACACGTGCCGCCATCTCGTTGCGGAACCAAGTAGTATATTGTCACGACAGCTCCAAATAATAATAATAATAATAATAAAGTTTATTCAATTCAATTTCATTCAATTTAGTATCATGATGACAATAATAACAATAATAAACCTATAATATTATAGTCGCGAAAGGTAATACCTTGTGTGCGACTTTACAAATAGTAATAAAGAACATCAACACAATTAGCACTTTGCATCTTTCCAATATTAGTAGCCTATAAGGAGGATATACAGTCCTAAATTAATTTACAATACTTCTCACTCTCTCACATACACACCCATGCACGCACTCATATACTCTTTACTTTTATACACACTATCTCTCTTATTCACCCCTCACATACAACCATCTCACACTTACAATACTTCTCTCTCTCTCTCTCTCTCTCTCATACACACACACACACATACATACCCGCACTCATATAAGCCCACAGCAACGCACACGCGTGCACGTAAAAACCTGATTTCTGATTTCATTCTATGTCTCTACATTAACAAACGGATGAATCTCCTGCCTAGGAGTCCCCATAATATATTCCCTCACTTATCTCTTGAACCGTCTCAAAGTGTCAACAGTACGTATTCTTTCTGGAAGTTTATTGAACATTCGAGGTTTTTGATAGATATACGACCTCCGACTTACTGCCTTCTGCATACAAGGGACAGGTAATATCCTATGTGTATTTCTCATGTTGTAGGCATACCTGGAATACCCTTTTCCTTCGGATAACTGTCTTGTCACACATCTAAAGAAGAACATTTGTCTAGCATCCATTATGTTCGATTCCGCGTAAATTGCATCACTTGGGTATGTATATGGCTTATGCCCAATTATCTTAAGTATATGCTTCTGTGCCACATTTAGACTACTCAAATGAACATCTCCTACACATCCCCAACCTATAATTCCATATGTGATATGTGGTTCTACTAACGCACGGTAAACTTGTCTCAGTGTTTTAAAATCTAATATCCTTGATAGATGTCGAAATGTATTGTACTGCGAACGAATCTTCTTTGTAATAAAATTCATCTGGTCGTGCCACCTCATATTGTTATCAATTCGAACACCAAGATATTCAACTGTTTCCGCTCTCAGCACTTTTAAGGATGTACTCCTGTCATTTGTCGCTATCTCCGCGAACTGTGGCAGCCCCGTCACGTAGGAGGAAAATGGAACGAAAACTGTCTTATCGGCATTAATTTTTAATTTTCTGCTGTCCAAAAATATTTTCATCTTTCCCAGATCCTAGGCTATCTTTCCCTTGGCCTCCCCCCAAGTCTCGCCCCTGCAAACTAAAACGATATCATCGGCATATCCATAGACCTTTCCCCGAAAATCAAGTGCATACAGCGCATTCGCATACAGGTTAAACAGTAGTGGTCCCAGTATGGTGCCCTGTGGGATACCATGGGCTCTATATTCAAACTTACTTTTAACAGCATCAATCTCTACGCATTGTTTCCTCTCATTCAAGTAACTCCGAAGCAACTCCAACGGCAATCCCCGAATGCCCATGCCCTCTAAAACATCAACCAATATCTTTCTCGCTACCGTGTCGAAAGCCTTAGAAAGATCCAGGAACACTGCTATAGAAGGTTTACTTTCATTCAATGATGCATAAATTTCGCCTGTCACTGCCTCTATTGCATCTTGTGTAGAACGTTTATTCCGGAAACCAAATTGTCTATCTGACAGGATTTCATGCCTATTCACAAATCTGTCGATTCTTGCCTTTAAGGCCATCTCATATACCTTGGTAAACATTGTGACTAAGGAAATTGGTCTATAATTGTGAGGATTCAACCTATCACCTTTCTTATGTACGGGTTTTACCACTGTTATTTTAAATTCCTTTGGGCAGACAGCCTGTTCGTATGATGAATTAATCAGATAAACAAGTAGTTATATGATGCAATCTTTAATTTTCTTGACTAACTCTGCCCTTATCCCATCCACTCCAGGAGCTTTTCCCTCTTTAAGCCTACGGATATAACCCGTAATCTCCTCTGCGTCACAGGGAAACAAGTAAAATGACTGACGATTCACAGCAGTACAACGTCTATGGTCTGGTTCAGTTCCTGAATCCTCTGTGTCGTCTAGCCCCACATTTATAAATGCCCTATTGAATTCATCGCATATCGGTTTCCTCTCTGCTTTTAGCGAGCTATTTACATCCAAAATTTCATTCCTTTCATTTGGTTTTCTATAACCTTTTATATGTCTATTTATTGTTCTCCATAGGGCTCTGCTATCATCGTTGTGTGTAGCAATTCCTCTCTTATAAAAGTTTATTTTTGCCTGGCGTATTAAATCATTCAACCTATTTCTATAAGAAGTATACTTTTGTCTCAGTTCTTCATCATCTTGTGTCGCTCGCCACTTTCTATACAATTTATTTCGTTCCTGTATGGACCTTAGTATTCCACTTGACATCCACTCCTTCTTCTTCACATTTCCACTCTTTAGCCTTACGGATTTTGTATGCCTTCGTATATAGTACACTATTCCCTCAATAAAATTTGCTGTTGCATCCTGTACATCATCCGCACCATAAACATTTCTCCATGTCTCCGTCTGTAGTTCTTCCTTCCAGTGAGTGTAATCAATATACTGTTTCCATCGTTCTTTTCTTATCTCCTTTTTAGGCGCATTCTTTAGGACCACCTGTAGTACAGTGGGCATATGGTTGGTTATTGTTCTTCCTACGACTATTGGCAGAACACCGTCTTCGATGTTATGGATCTTGCTTGACAAAAATATATGGTCAATACACGATGAACTTTTATTTCTTATCCTAGTTGGTCTATTAATCATTGATTTGTAGCCAAATTCCGCCATTACATTTAAGTAGTCGCCTACCTGTTCATTGCTGGCATCCCCTATGTCAATGTTTACATCTCCAACCAGCATGTTAATGTCCGCGTTCGGTGGTGCATTACTAAAATACTGGTGCAACATTTTATAAATTCCCTAGTATCACCAGCTGGAGATCTATAAATTGCAAGTATATTGTGTGTAACATTGTTTTTGATTTGTACATTCAATCCAGTTACCTCTCCAATCCTGACAACAGATGAAGTGTGTGTCAGGTTGGTGTTCACGTACACCACCACTCCGTCGTTCTGATTGTAAGAACCATTGCTGTATACTATGTCATATCCTCGCATACTGAACAAATTCTCATTCTTTAGTTGCCATGTTTCTGTCAACACAACAACATCGAAATTTAGATCGAAACCACACAAATACTCCTGTACTTCATCAAAATTTTTGTTTAAACTGCAAATATTAGTATGAAAAATATTCAATGAAGAATTTTCCCTATTTATTCTCAGTACACTCCCACACTCTGTCTCCGTCTCCACATATTCTGTCACCACATCCTGGATCTCAAAATCTCTTACATATGCTTCCATTCTCACGCCATATATCCATTCAAACTAGTCCTCGCAATCTATCTACCTCTTTCTCTTTCTCTCTCTCTCTCTCTCTCTCTCTCTCTCTATATATATATATATATATATATATATATATATATATATATATATATATATATATATATATATATATATATATATATATATATATATATATATATATATATATATGTGTGTGTGTGTCAATGCGCAATTTGCTGGACCAAATCATATGACTATGCGTAAGTTGCTGGACAAACCGCATCATAGCTGGACGTCCAGCTATGAACACTACTTCTTTATAAGTACTAGCGTAAATGGCTAGACACAAGCAAAAACATGAGTTTTAGCTACGTTGTCAAATATGTTATGCTTTAGTATTCTTTGTTTCCTTCGCATTCCTACAGTTTTGTAATTATTGTAAATATAAAACAAATAGTTTTAAACTTTAAACATATGTATTGAATATTATAACTATTATAATACCTAATAAAATTATAATCAAACTGTATTTTTAGAATAAAATGTAAAAGAGCTTGTAATAAGTATTTTCTATGCACATAGTTTTCAAGAACCTGCAGATTATGAATTAAAGTCTTGCGTTAAAAATATTTTTGTTCTTAACTTAGGAAACAGTCGAGAAGCAGAAATCAGCAAACTTCTTAAATATAATAAGAAAAAATTCAATTAGACATAAAAAAAAGAAATGTCAAGATGGTTGGATACGACGGCGTCCAGGGATCACGTTAATAAATTATTTTCTAATAATTCTGAGATAAAGAAGTTATAATTGTGACACAAAAAGTCAGAATTCTGTGATAGAAACTCAGAATTGTGACAAGTCAGAATTCTGAGATAAAAAAGTAAGAATTCTGAAGCAAAAAGTCAGAATTATTCGAGAGTTTTATACGACAGCGTCCAGGTGGTGCCACTTGCAAAACCTTTACCTATTGACTATTGATGTGTAATTAGGTAGGTAGCTCTACCTGTGCCAGTTTTAGAGTCAGTTGATGGTGTTTACAAACTCAAAGGTAAGAAAATTGGTTTATTGACTATTATTCTCCTGGTGTTAGTAGAATAGAACCTCGGTTGATGTTAATGTTACAGTTTCTACTGAAAAAGTGAAAGGAGAACCCTGGGATCGAACCCAGTACCCTTCGGTACAGAGGCACACGTGCTTACCTCTGAACCACCGATGCTCTACCTAAGTAGGTGTGCAATAGAAAGTGGTCACGTCTACTATTTTATTGTAGTTAGATTACTTTAACTTCAATACCAAAGTTTAAATCCATTTCATTCAAGTTAAGCCGAATATGAAAATTTAAAATGTGCCTACTGTGCATTATTTTTATTCATTGTCTATATATTAGTCAATAGTCAATCTGCCTTGTTGGAGAAGTTATTTATTTCACATTGTTCATTAGTTCAATACATTTTGTCCAGATTTGTTTTTAATTGAATTATTCATTGAATAGGGTAAATATAAACTGTTTAAATATAGCTTGCAATGAAGATGCATGTTCAAATATGCATCTTTCACGAAAGCGAGTATACCTAATTTAGAAGAAATCAGCAATAATTTGATTTTTAATTTCTAGTAAAGTAGCATACAGAAAACCCGTATATTAAATTTAAAGGAATCTACAAAGCTTTGCATTTATGTAAAAATCTACCGGTTTTGTGCGCCATCTACCGAAAAGTAGCTAGTGTAAGATCTACCGATTTTATGCGCCATCTACCCAAAAAATGGGTATTTTCCCACTAAATAAAGGACTGTCGGGGTTAATATCACTTGGAAGTCACATGTCGTGTACAGCATTCTTCAACCACGTCAAGTGTCCAAACTGTTCAATGAGACACGTAACGTTCAGTTGGGACACCCGTTACGTATTCGTTTTCCTGAAGTGTCAGCATACCATAATGAAAGTTGTTCAAACAAAAATTGATTAAATTGATCTGTATCTACTTTCTACTTTTTTATATCTTTACTCCCCCATCTTACAATACTAAAAACAATCGATGTCATTAACGCTCTTTGATTTATTGGGTAGAATGAGCCAATCTATTGACTATCATTACAATGTTAATTTTAGTTGAAATTCAGAGCAAACAATCTTCTTTGTTTCTTTATTATGGCTTATGTATGTTAATACGCCAAATTGACAATAATTGGTTTATTTATACAATCAGAATTTCATAAAGATTAAAAACATAAAAAAAATTGACAGATCGAATTTGTTTAGAATTTAAGTAGTTTGTTACTTTGTTAGTAAAAGTTCCGAATAATAATAATTGACATTTGATATAGGCATGATCTTCACACCATCTAACGATAAATAGTAGAACTTCAATTATTTAATTAAACTAGGAGAACATTTTGTACGTCAGTTCATGATTCTGAGTACCCAGAGTGAGCAAAGTTTGGAAGCGGGGTTAGGGATTATGTATACTTTTTTTCGTTAACGTCGGCCTATTTCCGCGACTATGGCCATTCACCGACGCCACTACTCAACTATAATTATAGGTTGAGTTCACTGTGTACAAGTTCCCATTGCAACATAAGCTTTGTTAACATGGGCCGAGTTTACTATACGCCAGCAGCTGAGTTTAAGCGCTCATCTGCTGACTACCGATACGTTTCAGCGGTTGGAGACAGATAAACGCAATCTTGACTTCAAGCACTATTTTGTAAAGTTTGTCCTTCATTCCCCGCTTCATCAAATTGGCAACAGTTGAGTTCCAGAAGAGACACAGCGGGATTGGTGAACGCATTTTGTTGACACAACTATTCAACTGTTGGCGCCTAGTGAACTCAGCCAATCTGCCGTTTATTGGTGTATAATAATATATATTTAAACAAAAACACATATCGACGCAGACGGTTGTACCCTAATCAAATATTATTAAAATTCGTTTACGTTAATACTCTCTGTTCTAATCGTAAGTCATGTCGTAATCGTACATCCTAACGGGAACTAATAACTAACCAATCAAAGAACGTCAAAGAACTAACCAATCAAAGAGCGCCATCTGTCAATGGGATAGATGAAAACACGAAAAACAGGAATTTATTACTATTTTCGGTAAATCTACAGCGAAGTTTTTTAGAAATCTGTTATAATGAATCATGTGTCCAGAATAACACAATAAAATGCTATAAAATGGAGTCAGAATATAGACTATAAAAATGCCCTGCCTGCTTTAACTCTCAGTTGGGCACATTTTTAACCGTACTTCCCACGCTTGCTTTGGAGTCTAGAAAACTGTTAATACAACCGTCTTTATATGATCACTTGTTTGGCGATTTTTCAGCTATTGGAAGCAAATTTCTAATGAAAATCCATTTATTAATTAGTCTAATAACGTTGTCTTAGGGATATTTCTATAATGGTTGTTATGAATATGAAGAATAAAGCGTGAATGCTATTTCTCTATTGTATTGTAGCTCTCACTAATGCCAATGATACAATAAATTCTTGTGCTTGAAATCATTTTGGCCGATTGCTTACATACTACTGACATACAGTAACGATAAAAAAAGCGTGTACCTAATAGTTTTCATTTTTCCTCGTCATTCAAACAGGTACTTACACATGTTTTTTTTTTAAATTAGTAAGTCAATACATTGTGTTTTCATATTAATTGCTATTTGCTTTGGAATGAAAAGCATAAAATATTAATTCCCAATTTATACTTGTCTCTATAACCTCCATCTACGACGTAAAATTTTATCCAGTAAGTAAATGCAGAAGATTGTGATTTTTCATCTATACAATGATTTATAGGAACATTCTTAAACCTTATAGTAGGCTACTACGAGCTTTCACAGGGTTTCCACTAAAAACAGCACATCAATTTTCCTGACTTTTCCCTGATTTTCCTGACATGCCAAAATCTATTTCGCTGACTGATATTTAACAATTTACCCCCAACAAGTGCAACGCTACACTACTACAAAATACAGTATGTCCTCGCGTCATGTCGGAAAACACACTTTCCCATTTCAAATACAAAGCCAGCATTGAACGCAAAACTAAAGAAAAACAATTATTGTGGTTTTGTAGAAAAATAAATCATTAAGTAAATGGTTCAGAATTTCACAAAAAGCAAACATATTGTTTCAATTGTTTATCATAAAAAGCAACAAATATTTTTTCCCTAACAGGGACAAAAATTCCCCGACTCTTAATATTTTCACAATTTTTCCCTGATTTACCTGAAAAGAATTTTTCTTCTACAAATTCTCTGACTTTTCCCGATTTCCCGGTTTTCCAGACGAGTGGGAACCCTGTTTCAATTACTACTGATTTTGCAAGTAATTTGTTTCACTAAGTGAAGATTAGAACCTGTGATGAACACTGATAAGTACACTTGGAGAACCTAAATCACCACAACACATCTTTTTAAAAAACTGACGCTCACTTCACTAACAAAGTTAGCGTCATCAGAGGATGAAAAATTCTCACTGCTAGAATTTTTCATCCTCTGATGACTCTAACTTTGTTAGTGAAAGGATCGTCAGGTCTTTAAATAGATGTGTTGTGGTGATCTGGGTTCTCAAAGTGTACTTAATTTGTTTCAAACATCTATTTTTATATTTAGTTATGGCAAGAAAATGATATTACGCATTGGTAAATACGAAATGATTTCTTTAAAAATTAAGCCGTAATGAAAAATAAATAAGTACAATTAAAATATAGCAACACTTCTTATGCCACACATCTTACTGTTGGAAAATTGCCAAGACTACAGTTCACCCGGGTTTCCTTCCACTTCAAAGTTATAATTCAATGTAGCCATAAACATAATAGGTTAGGTCAAGTTGGGTCATAGGCTTGTTAATTGCTATTCAAAAAAACCAAAGATGTACATTATTTGTAAAATCGTCAATCGAGCAAATACGATTCGCGTTTCTCGATTGTTATTTTATTTTGCGGTCCATAATAGCCTGTTTTATGACTCAAGGGAAAATTTTACGCCTCCTATTGTAGTTTCCAAGACACTGCCACTAGCCACCTTTGCATAAAAAGATTTTATAACATAGGTACCTATACTCAGTAAGTGGTGGACGTGCCGCCCCCTAGTTGCGGAACCAAGTAGTATGCTTTCACGCAAGCTCCACATAACACAAAGTGTTAAAAAAAAGAGACTGGATACAGCTAACTAACAATTTAGAAAATTGTCAGCCCTGGCCCATTTCTACCCCAATATAGGGACAAAGTATGTAAGACTCGATGCATATTCGCAACAATTAGAACCGTATAGGTACCTATGCCTACCCTAAATAAGTCCAGCAATTTCATCAATTCCTGATTCTCGTAACAAAAATTCGCTAATAACACGAGAAATAACTCCTAGTAAAAAATATACATTTTTGTGTGATGTGTCCAAAGTCACTTAAAAGTGGTTGGTCATAAACAGGCAGTGAACTCAACTATAATTATAGGTTGATTTCACTGTTTACAGGTTCCCATTGCAACATGTTTGTTAACAAGGGCCGAGTTCACTAGGCTCCCGCAGCTGAGTTTAAGCGCTTACCTGCTGACTACCGATACGTTTCAGCGGTTGGAGACAGATAAATGCAATCTTGACTTCATTCCCCGCTTCATCAAATTGGCAACAGTTGAGTTCCAGAAGAGACACAGCGGGATTGGTGAAAGCATTTTGTTGACACAACTATTAAACTGTTGGCGCTTAGTGAACTCAGCCTATCTGCCGTTTATTGGTGTATAATAATATATATTTAAACAAAAACACATATCGACGCAGACGGTTGTACCCTAATCAAATATTATTAAAATTCGTTTACATTAATACTCTCTGTTCTAATCGTAAGTCATGTCGTAATCGTACATCCTAACGGGCAACTAATAACTAACCAATCAAAGAACGTCAGAGAACTAACCAATCAAAGAGCGCCATCTGTCAATGGGATAGATGAAAACACCAAAAACAGGAATTTATTACTATTTTCGGTAAATCTATTACGAATTTTTCTAGAACTCTGTTATAATGAATTAGTTGTCCAGAATAGCACAATAAAATTTTATAAAATCGAGTGAGAAGATAGACTATAAACGTGGTCTGTTTTGCTTTAATTCTCAGTTGTGACACATTTTTAACCGTACTGCCCGCGCCTGCTTTAGAGGCTAGAAAATTATTAATACAATCATCTTTATATGATCACTCATTTGGCGATTTTTCTACTAATGGAAGCAAAATACTAATGAAAATCCAGTTATTATTTAGTCTAATAACGTTGTCTTAGTGATATTTCTATAAGGCTTGTGATGAATATGAAGAATAAAGCGTGAATGTTATTTCTCTATTGTATTGTAACTCTCACTAATCCGAATGATACAATAAATTCTTGGGCTTGAAATCATTTTGACCGATTCCTTATATAAAACTGACATACAGTAACGATGAAAAAAGCGTGTACCTAATAGTTTTCATTTTCTCTCGGCATTCAAACAGGTACCTACACATATTTTTTAATTTAATTTCGCAAGTCAATACATTTTCTGATGTGTTTTCACATTAATTGCTATTTGATGTGGAATGAAAAGCATAAGATATTAATTCCCAATTATACTTGTCTCCATAACGTCCATCTTCGACGTAAAATTTTATCCAGTAAGTAAACTAAGGGACTATTAAACCTTTTCAGCTTTACATATTTTTAAATTACACACACCATATTTCAATGTTTTTATACAAAACCTAATCACGCTATTTATTTATATTCAAACTGTAATAATAGAAATCATCGGTTTTATCTGTTTTATTTACACAATTCTTTTTACGGTACCTATCACGCTAGTTGACAGAAAATAAAATGTTGAAAGTTCGATTCTAGAGAAAAAATAAACGAAAATTATTAATAGTAAGATAAAAAAAATTTAAGGAGTGTAGTTTTAATTAGCGTAGGAAGTTATTACATAGAAAGTAAATTCTATCTAAGCAGGTAAAATTCGAAATACTGCATGAGGTTACATATTTCTCCCCCTTTGAAATGAAACATGTATTATTGGCAACGTTGAATCAACACTGTCCAGCAATTTGCGCATAAATATATGGAGTTTGAGTCCAGCTAATGACGCATGGACATATAAAAACCGATGTCCAGCAATTAACGATTTTACATATATATATATATATATATATATATATATATATATATATATATATATATATATATATATATATATATATATATATACACACATATACATATATATATATATATATATATATATATATATATATATATATATATATATATATATATATACATACATATATACACACACATATATATCTCTCTTTCTCTCTAATAACATCCATACACAACTAACCATTCATTAAATCATAACAAGGCTACAATAACAGCGCAAATATTTTTACAGAATTAAAACCTACAAACTAATAAAAGCACAAAGAATCAGCTGGATAAAATTTTTATAACAAGAATGTAAATAAAATAGCTAATGCAAAAGGGTTACACAAATAACACGCATTAAAAATCACACGCAGATTCTGCAGATAAAATGACTAAAAACAACCATGCGCCACTTAATCCTAACTATTATATACACTCATAGACACATTAAAATTAAAACAGCCACTGAAAAACAAAATATATGGACAAAATAATCAATCAAATCGACCTAAGATTTATACAATGATTCACCATACACTCAGAGGCAATTATATAATAAATTATAGAATGTGCATAAAATAAATCTATTACATCAAAAAATAAGAAAAATCGAATTGAGATACGCAAACAAAGAATTGTAAACATTTACATATCACACAGATGATTACCGAAGCAGATAAATGCTCCCAATCAATATAAATCACTCAAACACATTCATATACACTGCACGAAAACATCGAGGATCACAAATAGTAATTCACATTAATTTATAGTTCTCACCCTTAGCTTCGCTTCTTATCATCCAACTTGGCAGCCCTGGATTGTGCCGTTGCCTTTCTCACCTGAATTATTTCCTCCTTTCGTGTGATCTTCGCACTTGACGCTAAATTACTTCGCAAAGTTTTCCTGAGACTGTCTTCCTCAGTGTTTGAAGCCTTCTTTTCCTTCTCAGAGCCACGTTTCGCCGGTGTTTTCGAATTTTGGAAAACTTGTTGTTCAAACTGACTTAAGTTGAGTGTTGCGGGACAATTGTCAACTTCCTCTCCAAAACCAATGTCGATCGTATCCATGGGTTCATCGTTTACCCCACCATCCAATTGCTGTATAGTAAACAACTCTCCATTTATAGACAGCTTGTTGCCCTTGATAAGAGATCTATATTTTTTTTTCTCAAGCTTTTTGCAAATCTTAGACTTCTGTTTTGAATCTGCTCATAACTTGTTAAATCGTTTGCAATAAATAATCCGGTACCCTTTAGCTTGCTTTCAGACTTTAATATACTCTGTTTTTCTACAAAAAGAGCGAATTCCACTATAATTGGTCTGCTTAATTTATCTTTTCCAATGAGATACACATGGCTGATTGAAGTAACTGTCAGATTTACCTCCAACAATTCATTTAGTTTGTCCAGCACAAAATTAAACAGATCTTTATCTTTGTATTTTTCAGCCTTTACTCCGAATAGTACAAGATTATTTTTTCTTGATTTCCTCTCCAATATCTCTACCTGATTTTTCAGTAATTTATTTTCTCTTTCTAGTTCGGCTATCTTTTCTTCTCTTTCAGCGGAGTAACTTTCAAACTTTATCTCCAATTTTTCTAGACTTTGCTTTAGCTCCTCTCTAAATGACACATGAATATGTTTCAATTCGTCTTGGTGTTTTAGAAGTATATCATATATTTGTTTGTTTGATATAGAATCCTCTGCCGTCATTTGGTATGCACAATATTCTTGAGCAGTATACAAATAAGCACTTCTACCAGGTTACCGCTTTATCAAGTATTGATAACTGATAACAATAATGTACCAATACCTGTGTGTATTTTCAATTTTAACAAACTAATTCGTTTGTTTTCTAAGACATCCCCAGACAATACAACAAGGAAACCACCTTATCTACTGAAGCAGTATATACCCAACAAATTCAGCTAATTTTCAATTATTAATTTAATCTGTTTCCTCGAAAATTTCACAATTTTTACAGCACTACACTAAAAGCGTCCTACTACAATACAATATATATATATATATATATATATATATATATATATATATATATATATATATATATATATATATATATATATATATATATATATATATATATATATATATACAGGGTCGCTGATAAGTCTGGAAACGGTCGATTATCCGGGAAAATATACAAGGTGTCGAAAAAAGTTTTATACAAAAGTTTTTGGGTTCTTCAATGTCTACTAGGCGGTGATAATTTTATTTATACAGGGTTGGTCATACAGGCGTGGCACACCAATATTAATTTTTTTTAATGGAACACCCTATATATTATTCGATATTTCAATCCTTCTCTTAATTTTGAGCAACATTTATGAGAAGCATAATGTACCTAAACTCAATCGTTTCCGGGTAAAAAAATAAATAAAAATAAACGCTACTGTTTTTAAAATCTATTGGATGAAGAACAAAAATAAATGAAAAGTAGAATATCTCTTGAAAACAATCTGTGAGTGTGAAAAGAACCGGTTGCGATGTTTTTAACATTGTTTGGAATCCCAAGATAAGATAAGATGCCCATAAGAAACGCAGTATTATTCTTTTGTTTTAAAATGTTTCCAGGACAACGAATGTCAAACATTTATTCAGTGTCAACAGTTTTGAAACATTAGTAATTTAGTGTCAACAGTTTTTGTGCAAAATGGCAAGTTTAAGTGAAACCGAACGTATCGAAATTTTAATGATGATAGGGTACGGTGATAGAACACGAAGTTTTGCTCAAGTGGTGATTATGTTCAATGAGTTGCATCCTGAGCGGGAATCGATCTCCAAATCCACAGTTTCGAAAACTTTGCATCGTTTTCACGAAACTGGCGGTATCAAGGATAAACCTAGAACTGGAAGGCCAGTAACCGTTACAAATGAAGAAAATTCTTTGAAGGTAATATTGGATGTGGTGGAAAATCCGAAAACTTCGGCACAGCAATTGGCTTTAAATCACAATATGAGTGAGTCGATATTCAATTCAAAAGATTACGAAGCGGGAAAAGTTCCGTCCATATAAAATTCATTTATTGCAAGAACTGAGTGAAGACGATATTATGGAGAAGTTACGCCAAAATTTTAACTTTGCCAACCACATTTTGTTTTCCGACGAATCTACATTTTGTTTGAATGGACAAGTCAACCGACACAACTGTAGGTACTGGTCAGACGAAAACCCACATTGGATGGAACAAATTCACACCCAAAGACCGCAAAAAGTAAATGTTTGGTGTGCTATTATTGGTGGACATATCATAGGACCTTATTTTATACACGGTAACTTGAACTCTGCTCGATATTTGACACTTTTGCAAGAATCAATTGTTCCAGACGTTAGTCGATTATTTCCGAACAATAACGACCCAAATCTACCAGCGGAAGAAATATGGTTTCAGCAGGATGGGGCACCCCCTCATTTTGGAATTGAGGTACGGGAATATCTGAATCAAACCTTTCCTGGCAGATGGATAGGGCGCAGGGGAACTATTGAATGGCCAGCTAGGTCTCCCGACATGACGCCGCTTGACTTTTTTTTGTGGGGTCATGTAAAAAATTTAATTTACCAAAATAGACCGCAGAATATTGAAGAGTTGCAAGCAAGGATTGTGCATGAAATTAATAACATTCCTCAAAACGCTCTTGTAAATGCAGTGCAATGTTTTGTTAAGCGAATTCATTATTGTCAGGAGGTCAATGGAGAACACTTTGAACATCTTATAAAATAGGATTCCAAACAATGTTAAAAACATCGCAACCGGTTCTTTTCACACTCACAGATTATTTTCAAGAGATATTCTACTTTTCATTTATTTTTGTTCTTCATCCAATAGATTTTAAAAACAATAGCGTTTATTTTTATTTATTTTTTTACCCGGAAACGATTGAGTTTATGTACATCATGCTTCTGATAAATGTTGCTCAAAATTAAGAGAAGGATTGAAATATCGAATAATATATAGGGTGTTCCATTAAAAAAAAATTAATATTGGTGTGCCACGCCTGTATGACCAACCCTGTATAAATGAAATTATCACCGCCTAGTAGACATTGAAGAACCCAAAAACTTTTGTATAAAACTTTTTTCGACACCTTGTATATTTTCCCGGATAATCGACCGTTTCCAGACTTATCAGCGACCCTGTATATATATATATATATATATATATATATATATATATATATATATATATATATATATATATATATATATATATATATATATATATATATATATATATATATATATAAATAACACAGAATGTTAAAAAATTAGGGACTGTATACAACGATCTAACATTTCTGGCCCATTTCTACCCCAATATAGACACAAAGTATGTAAGGCTAGATGCATTCTTACCACAATTAGAATTAGCTCTAATTAGAGCGAAACCGGTCTACGGTTCTAATTGTGGTGAAAATGCATCTTACTTAGTATTGTCAAAATGACGATTTAAAACGTCAAAAGTTCAACGAAGGGTCTGGGCATTATGAATGGAAATGAATGGAAATGTTATATGAAAAAATGAAATAGAAATTATTTGCTGTGCTAAAACATAAATGCATACGAGCCTATAACTCATTCATTACAACAAACCTGTCAAGTGCTTCATAGCCGAGATGTGTGATTTTATTAATTGTTTGTTTTTTAGTTTTAATTTTCTTTGAGGTTATATAAACAGATTAGGTAATTATAATAAATTTTAGCATTATTTTATGAAAAAAAAAAAATGATATGAGAACCCCTAAGGCTTTTCATATAAATATTAATGGCAGATCAGGTTGTTTTTGTTTCTCTAACTTGGTAAATCCTGACAAATGTAATACAGCCGTGCAGTTTTTCTGTGGCTTCACAAATGCTCTTTTGCTTCTCTGCAGCCGGTTTCGCTTTATACGGCACGTCAGGCAAAACTTTTGCTTGTGAGCCCGGAGAAGAAATCTCTTCCTCTGTATTTAGATTGGATTGCATAAATTTTATCTTATTTCCTCAGCGAATTTTTATGTACAAAATGTTTCCGTAATATCAAACCTTCTTACAAACTTTTTGCGAATTTCCTAGAAAGAAAATATTGTTTCTAATTTTCTTGAAAAAAAATTGTTTGATCTTTTGCGTAAGAGAATATTTAGCGAAGTTTTGATGAAACAACAAACAAAACTAGTACGCAAACTCTAAACCTAAATTAAAACAATCCCATTCAAACTTGTGAAAAATCGTGAATAATTTCTTTTAGATCTAATTTATTACCCAATGCCCAACATTGCTGACCCATTAAGGTAATTTTTTATTTAGAAAAAGCTAATTCATCGGTAGCAACAGTTCTGAACAGCGTTAGCAAAATTCTTAAAGCAATGCTTAAATTTGGCTCAAAGTCAAGGGAGCTAATGAATTTAAGAACGCCAATTGAACCTTCTTTCTTTTAGTAAATTTTCATTAAGAAAATTCACTAATAGAGACGTATAGATGATAAGATTTCTTCAAATAAGCACGAATTAGGTCCCCTAGAACCCGAATCCAAGGTCAGGTCAGGTCAGGTCAGGTCAGGTCATATATATATATATATATATATATATATATATATATATATATATATATATATATATATATATATATATATATATATATATATATATATATATATATATATATATATATATATATATATATATATATATATATATATATATATATATATATATATATATATATATATATATATATATATATATATATATATATATATATATATATATATATATATATATATATATATATATATATATATATATATATATATATATATATTCGAGCAAAACAATTGCTTAAGGAAGTATTTGTGAACAATGTTTAATCGATTTTTTTTTGACAAATGTTTTTTAACCAATATTTGCAGAATTACCTACCATTGTTTCGTGAGTTCTCATCGAAAAAATTATCTAACGGAACATTGTGTGAGTAATTGTGTTAGCACGTTCTTCTGGATTGTTTTCTTATATTTTCGTTGCAAACGCTTTATTATCGAAGGGAATTCGCTCCTGCCGAGAACATGATTTTCAGATTCTTGAAAAATTTCTTCAAGTAGTAAGCATAAAATCCCAGGCTGGTAAGTGAATGCCGCTACGAGACGAGCGACCGGGCTGGGCAGAATGAGGTTATTCTCATTTTGGGTGGTGGGTCACTCAGGGGTCAAAGGCAATGAAGATGCTGACAGTCTCGCGAAGAGAGGATCAGCAGAACCATTTATGGGACCAGGACCGGTCCTGGGCGTATCGAAAGGTACGACCAGGGGAACCATGAAGTCCTGGGTCAGGGAACAGCATAAGACATACTCGGCAGATTGTGCAGAGCTCAAACACGCGAAGTCATTAATTAAGCAACCCAGTACAAAGAGCGCTGCGGAGCTACTAATCTTAGCAGAGGACAGCTCAGGAACATAACAGGACTTTTGACGTGACACATGGCGGTTTGAGGGGGACCTGGCATACAGACTGGGCGGCGAGGGGAGGAATCAACCTAGCAGATCTTGTGTGGGAATAAAGCTCTGGACCGTAAAAGACAACTGAGTAAAAACTCATTTTTAATAACTCAAAAAGTAATGGGCCGGTTTTAATTAAATTTGGTAAGTGCCTTCTTTTTGCAATTGGCGTGGATAAGTTCGTTAGCCAGGAAAATCTGGCCAGGTTTTCCGGAAAATTCTGTCTTCTTTCGGAAAAAATTTATATCTCCGGAAATAACAAAATAAGGGCAACCAAATTTGGCATGCTTGTTTCTGTCATAAAGGGTATCCTATGTGTCAAAACTCAGGCCTCCGAGCTAAAAGACAAAGAAGTTATAGGTAAGTCTCTGATTAAAAAAGGTAAGACATTAAAATTGATAATTATGTTGGTCCTATTGGTGATAGTGAAAAATATGACACGAAATGACGAACAAGATCCTAGATATGTGTCTATGTCATTATTTTTCTTAATTTCGTTAAAATATGAGCGAAAATCCATTGTAAATAAAATATATTTGGTATAAATAATAAAGCCGGTCAAAAATTAACATACTAGCGTATATACTAGTAACATACATCTGCCAAGTCGACGGTGGTCCAGTGCTCTAAGCGGTTGCATCAGATAATCGAGCCTTATAATAGGACGAGTTCTAATCCTAGTTAGTGACTTTTTATTATTTTTTTTAGTCTTTTATTTCATTTTACCGTCATCTGATCAGATTGTTGTTATTCCAATTAATTTTTTAGCGAGTTTTTGTATAAAAAGTAATTTAATAAAGAGGAGATGAGAACTTTTAGAACTTTGTTCAATTTGAATGGCATATCTGGTTGTTCGTTCTTGCCCTAACTTTGTGAAACCATTTTATATTTAATACAGCCGTACACTTATCCCGTGGCTACCCAAATGCTTGTTTTTAGCAAATTTTCCTAAAAACAAATCACTAATGAGGAGACCCGACTTTTTAATTAAAAAAAATTCTTCAACTGGTCGCCCTGGAACCCGCCCATATCCAGGGATAGTTTCAATATATATATATATATATATATATATATATATATATATATATATATATATATATATATATATATATATATATATATATATATATATATATATATATATATATATGTGTGTGTGTGTGTGTGTGTGTGTGAGTGTGTGTGTATCACACTGATAACTCATTAAATAATGGGCCGATTTGGATCAAATTTAATGGTTCAGCTGCATCTTACATAATTATTTTCATAATCAGAGGGTGCGGCCCGTAAGTCGTTGGTGATACCTACAATTTGTTTATCGAACATCCCTCATATTATTGCACTTTTGCATCTTTTATCGAAATATGATGCACGTAAGTGCGTTCTGGTAGCGATTTTTCATTAAATGATTCAAATTTCAATAAAACAATTTGCTATTGACTTAAGGTTTCCTAGCTAGAAACCAGTTTTCTCGGAAACAATTTAAGTTTACTTTCGGAATTTTTTTTTAAACTATAAGCCATTTTGATAAAATATGGTCCTCTACTATATAGGTTATTCCGGTAACCGGATTGATGCCTTCTTGCAATAAAGAGACGTATTTGCTATTAAAAACTTTTTATGAAAATTCACTTCCATAACGCACTTGCTGCGTCCATAGTTTTTTGTACTCTATTCATATTTTTATAACCGGTGGATTTCTAAAGTGGTATTATTATTAGTGTTGAAGCATGCCCATCGTTCTATTTGCTTGCAACATATGCCTCTGAATTTAATATTAAGCTGTAAGTTAGTCGACTGTCTTGGATCATCCTTGTAAAGCGGGGATGACTTACATCGCCGCTTGTTCTGAATCTCCTTGAATGATTTTCTCGTAGAAAATGATGACAGTGAATTATCTGACAAGCAGTCCACTTGCAACTGGAATATTTATTCTGAATTTGCTCTGCTATTTCCGGTATTCCAAGTCATAGGAAAGTTACCAGTTCAGCTCGAAAGATCGTTTGTTCACCGGACACTTATGATTTTATGTTTCACTGTGCGACTTTACACTCACACGATTTACATACTTTGAACATGCGACTCCTAAAATATAACTTACATAAACAATAATTCTTGGCCTCAGTGTAACTGGGAAAATAACTGTAATTTATAGAGCTTCGAAAAAATTGTCTGCAAAAAGAAATGTAG
Source organism: Tillus elongatus (assembly GCA_964006375.1). Lineage (NCBI taxonomy): Eukaryota > Metazoa > Arthropoda > Insecta > Coleoptera > Cleridae > Tillus > Tillus elongatus. The sequence continues at coordinate 111,029,057 of OZ023262.1, read as the reverse complement.
ACTTCGTAACTCGGTGATACTATTTTAAATACAGAAGGTCCCATATTAGGGTGACATCTCAGACTTTTATTTTTCCTAATGAACAGCCTATATTTTTTAAGAAAATTAGAACTTGTACACATAAACCAAATGTTTTTTAGGTTATATTCCTCAAACTCTGTAAATAAACGAATCATTTGTAGAGAAATGTTGATTTTCAGCGATATTTGTAGAATAATGACCCCAGTTGGAAAGGTTAATTAAGGCCGAAGAATAAACAAAACTTAAGAATATAAAAGTAATTTTAATCTAGAAGGCCGATCCTGTACTTGATACAAAACGGGGTGTTTATTTAGCTTTTTGTTGTTGAAAAAACCGATTAGATTCATTAAAACGAAATTATCCAGGCGATTAATAAGGAAAAGCACCGGCCGTGACAAAGAGTTATCCTTCAGAGCAACTTTATAAAGTTAAATTTATTTAACTTAAGTTACAATAGTATAGTTATTAATACAATATAAATTAAATGTTGTAAAATATTTAATATTAATATGAGTAATCTAAACTGTTAAGGCTGGACAGAAAAGACTAACTGACTTCAAAATTAATTATTACTTATATTTATAAACTAACTATGCTGATATATTAATCAATAAACTCTTTGATTTGGAAATGTCCCAGACGCTGAGTGGACAGGAAATGCACACAAGTGCATAAATGCCAGGTACGATCACTTTCTGGTCGTTACCTTGTCGTATGTGGTATACTGGATGGTGCTAAAGTAACTCTTCCGGGGCCAGATAGAAAATTTAGGAGGTCTAAATTTTCAGAGTGAATCTCCAGGGGGATTTCTTGCAGGTAACTACTTTCTTGTTGTTTTGATAGTATTGATTTCTTGAGCTTCAGTAGTTTCGTAGTCTCCATTTCGAGATGTTGCTACCGGGACTATAACTGTATATAAGATGATTGTCCAGATGCTAATAGACATAGTTCTACTGGGAGTCTGAACTTCTTCCAGTAATGAACGCTGTAGTTTCACTTGGAAGGTCCATTATCTATTTGTTCATACTTATCTTCTGGCTCTTCGCTTGTTGAATACTAACAGGGTGCTGTTTCCAAACTTCATATTTCTATGTGAGCTTGACCAATTGAACTGCTCAGCATGCTGATCTGATTCATCCTTTCGCCTTTGCAGAGGTAATCTCTATTACAACGGTTTGGCATAGTGTGTGTTGTAAGCTGTAGCTTTGATTGCTTAGGGCTAGGTTTATTTGGAGTGGGGGATAATATTATAATGATTTTGACTAGCACGTTCTTTTACAGAAAGTAAAGAGTGCACAAGGGTGATAATAAGAATAGACTCGACTAATAAAATTTCAAAGACAATTACTAATGTAAAATTTTTATAATAACAATTTATTATGGATACCTCCTCGTATAAAGCTACACTATTTGTATCGAGTTTGTAAGGAAGATTAGTCACAAAGTTCCCCATTCTTTTAAATACAGCTATTAAGTCATTAATGAGTCTAACATTATTTCGTTAACTTACGTCCTGAAAATACTTTTGAAGCTATATTATTTTTTTATGGTTTGCTGTATTAACATGATTTGACTATCAACTAGTGTTTGGGTATTGAGAATGTGCCTGAAACATTAGGCCGTTTTAAATTTCGTAAATGGCGTTTAAACAATTTTTTTTTCTCAGTTTAATTATGTTTTTGTCAGATATGTCAACTACTTCGTAGGGGCCTTCAAATTTAGGTTTATTTAGCTTTTTGTTGTTGAAAAAACCGATTAGATTCATTAAAACGAAATTATCCAGGCGATTAATAAGGAAAAGCACCGGCCGTGACAAAGAGTTATCCTTCAGAGCAACTTTATAAAGTTAAATTTATTTAACTTAAGTTACAATAGTATAGTTATTAATACAATATAAATTAAATGTTGTAAAATATTTAATATTAATATGAGTAATCTAAACTGTTAAGGCTGGACAGAAAAGACTAACTGACTTCAAAATTAATTATTACTTATATTTATAAACTAACTATGCTGATATATTAATCAATAAACTCTTTGATTTGGAAATGTCCCAGACGCTGAGTGGACAGGAAATGCACACAAGTGCATAAATGCCAGGTACGATCACTTTCTGGTCGTTACCTTGTCGTATGTGGTATACTGGATGGTGCTAAAGTAACTCTTCCGGGGCCAGATAGAAAATTTAGGAGGTCTAAATTTTCAGAGTGAATCTCCAGGGGGATTTCTTGCAGGTAACTACTTTCTTGTTGTTTTGATAGTATTGATTTCTTGAGCTTCAGTAGTTTCGTAGTCTCCATTTCGAGATGTTGCTACCGGGACTATAACTGTATATAAGATGATTGTCCAGATGCTAATAGACATAGTTCTACTGGGAGTCTGAACTTCTTCCAGTAATGAACGCTGTAGTTTCACTTGGAAGGTCCATTATCTATTTGTTCATACTTATCTTCTGGCTCTTCGCTTGTTGAATACTAACAGGGTGCTGTTTCCAAACTTCATATTTCTATGTGAGCTTGACCAATTGAACTGCTCAGCATGCTGATCTGATTCATCCTTTCGCCTTTGCAGAGGTAATCTCTATTACAACGGTTTGGCATAGTGTGTGTTGTAAGCTGTAGCTTTGATTGCTTAGGGCTAGGTTTATTTGGAGTGGGGGATAATATTATAATGATTTTGACTAGCACGTTCTTTTACAGAAAGTAAAGAGTGCACAAGGGTGATAATAAGAATAGACTCGACTAATAAAATTTCAAAGACAATTACTGATGTAAAATTTTTATAATAACAATTTATTATGGATACCTCCTCGTATAAAGCTACACTATTTGTATCGAGTTTGTAAGGAAGATTAGTCACAAAGTTCCCCATTCTTTTAAATACAGCTATTAAGTCATTAATGAGTCTAACATTATTTCGTTAACTTACGTCCTGAAAATACTTTTGAAGCTATATTATTTTTTTATGGTTTGCTGTATTAACATGATTTGACTATCAACTAGTGTTTGGGTATTGAGAATGTGCCTGAAACATTAGGCCGTTTTAAATTTCGTAAATGGCGTTTAAACAATTTTTTTTTTCTCAGTTTAATTATGTTTTTGTCAGATATGTCAACTACTTCGTAGGGGCCTTCAAATTTAGGGTTGTTTTCATTGCGCTTATCTACTTTAGTGTATAGTTGAGTTAGCTCGTTAAATAATTCTGTAACATTAGCTTTGTTATTGACGTTAGAAATTAATCTGACCTTATGTTTCTCTATTAACTCTTTAACCTTCTCATATAATATTTTTATTTTATTTTTGTGTGAGGTCAGATAGTCTTGTAAGAGTTTTGGTGATCATTTATGATAAAAAATATTCCTATTTGAGATGTCACCAAAAGTAATTTCTAGAGGGTTGTGATTAGTGGATAAATCTATAGTAGAATTATATTCCAAAAATGCGTAATTCATTAGATATTTTATGGGTTCTTTAAAGTAAGATTTCCATAGTATTCTAATGTGTTAAATTAATGTTGACTGTAGTCTTTCAACAGGACCGTTAGAATTTGGGTTTTTGGATGTGGAAAAATGTATTTTAGTTTTGTGGAGATCTAGTAGGTTTTATATGATTTCCGCTTGAAAGTTGGTTTCGCTGTCCATAGTGATATGCTCAGGAGTGCCATAGTAAAAGTAAAATACTGTATAAATACATTGGCCGCCTCTATTGGGTTTTTACTACTTGCAGGTATTGCTTGTCATGATTTCGAAAAATTATCAATAATTGTTAAAGATCTTTGATTTTGTATTATAAAAGTGTCAAAATGTATTATTTGAAAGGGTTTACTAGGAGTGTCAGTTAGCACCAATGGTATATTAGGTGGATTCCTATAGTATTTAGCTCGTTTGCAAGTTTCACATTGGTTAATATTTATGTTATTTTTTCTCGAATATTTTGAAAGTAATATTTGTTAGAAATTTGTTTTATAGTTTCTACTATACCCCTATGTTTTGTTTTGTCTTCGTGATAATTTATAATTACTTCGGTAATATCAATATCGTCAGCTAAAGACAGGTGATGCTTTGGAGAGCTAATAATAATTGGTGAAGTATTGTTAAATATGTCAACATATACCGCACAAAAATATTGGTATAATTTTTCTGTATCGAAATTCAAATAGTATCATTTGCCTGTAGTAGTGTATTCTTTTATAAAACTTATTATTGCTTGCCGATTGTCATTTATTGGGATAGGTACCAAATATTTGTTTTGATTGTTGACTTTTAGGTGTTTAACTGGTCTTTGATTCTTATATGCAGCAGATACATAGTACTGATTTAGTTTGTTTTTCTATCGAATCGTCTAATATTTGAAAACCTAATCTTGGCTTTACATTAATTTGTGAATGGTCGCTGTCTATTCGTATGTCTGGCTTAATGGTGGGTTAATATTTCTTGGACTACTAGGAATTTATACTGGAAGAAAAGTAGTTCTGGAAGGCTTAATGACGGAATATATTTAGTTTAAGGAGGTTGTATAACGTGATTTAACTTTGGTGTGTCAAATTCTTTTTGCAGATATTGAAGAGGTCTTTCTTCTGCATCAAAGTTATTTGTTATTGACAAAAAATTTTCATTAATTTGAATACTAGACAAAGAGTCTGCATTGCATAAATGACCTCTTTTTATAGATTCTTTCGTAGTCGCACTCTCCAGTTTCAAGCGCCAACGTGTTAATTTTGAAGTGGGTTCCTTTAGTTACGTTAGCCATACTAAAGGCCTGTGATCTGTAAATGTAAAATTTACGACCATCAATATATGGACGAAAGTATTTGGTAGCTTAGACAATTGCTAAAATTTGTTTTTCAACTGTCGAATATTTTTGCTCCGTTTCATTTAAAGTACGAGAAGCATAACCTATAGGTTTGTCGTTACCTACTGACCCTTGTGATAAAACTGTTTCCAGGGCTACATTGGAGGCGTCAGTTGTTAAAAGAAGGGCTTTGTGATGTCAGGATGTTGTAATATGGGATCGTTCATTAGAACGTTCTTGCACGTTTTGAAAGCTTCTATAAAACTATCATCACGGACCATAGATGGATTTGTCTTTAGGCAACGGGTCAATGATTTTGTTAGTTTACTGAAACATTTGATAAATTTCCGCCAGTTGCCTACAAGACCTAGAAATCCTTTGATTTCTTTTATTGCTTTGTGTATAGGGAAATCTTTTACCGCTTTTACTTAATCAGGTTTTGGTCTAACGCCTTCTTTTGTTATAATGTTATCTATATACGCCACTTCTTTTTAAAAAAAAACACTTTCATCAAGTTTAATTTTTAAATTTGCTTCTCCTAACCTGTCCAATATTTCTGCTAACCTTTCTATGTGTTGTCGAAAGGAGGTGCTAAAAATTATTATGTTATCAAGATAGGTGAAGCATTTTTAGTTTTGAATGCCCCTAAGGATATTGCCCAAAGCCTTTTGGAACGTTACATGAGCGCCCTTCATCCCAGGTTGCATTTATTCATAATGTCCACGTTGAGTGCTAAAGGCAGTTTTTCTGCGTCTTCGGGCCTCATTTCAATTTAATATCCTGAAGCTAAATCTAAAGTAGTATAATACTGACTACGACCGAACTTATCTAATATCTCTGAAGGATTAGGAAGGGGGTACTTTTCACAATAATTTCTTCATTAAGACGTCTATAGTCTATGACCATGCAAAGTGTGTGTTTGCCGTTACGGTCCTTTTTTGTAATAACTAACATAAGACTGCTTCACAGCGAGCAAGGCGGCTGACTAATGTTTTGCTTTAACAAGTCGTTGCAATTTGCTATTTGACTTCTTGCTGCTGAGTCTGAGGCAATCGATATGGTTTAATCCATACTGGGTTATTATTTGATAACCTAATGCTGTGTTTAATATGATTTGAGAATATCAAATGGACACCTTCACAGTAAAATTTGTTTCTGTAGTAGTAGCATAAGTCTTGTGTCATGTCTCGTTCGTCGTCGTTTATGTCACCAAGTCGTATTTTGTCTAGTGTTTGAATTTGCATTTCGTCTATTTTATTACTGTTACCGTCTACGTTTTCTAAGTCAATATCTTTATTATGATGCATAAAATTTCATTTGCTAGTTGCAAGAGGCTCGACATAAAACGCTTTGTTTGTAATTACTTCTACTGGATGGTCTCTGCTATTTAAAATTGTTGTTAAAGCATATTTCTTTGAGACCGTAATTAAAATCTCTGGTATGTATATTCCTATTTTTAATTTCATTATAGGAATTATGCCAACGTTAGAATTATTACATTTTACAGGTATTTTAACGACTGTTTCGCATATTGGCTGTAATATAATTTTGTTTACTAAAACATTCAAATTACCATGTTTATTAAAGTCATTCTCATCTGGTAGGTATAAAGGAATGCTTGCAGTTTTTGTTATTAATTTACTACTACTAAAATCAATTGTAGCTCCCAAGTGTTTTAATAAATCTGTACTAATTAAGCCATGATATTGATCGCTTATATTAAATACATAACATTGAAATTTTGTTTTTCCTGTATTAAATATAGTTCGTAACGAAATATTAACAATTTCATTATGAAAACTAGTCTGATTCACAGATTCAATTTGAAAATTTGCATGTTCTATAAATTAAGAATAAAATTTGTGGAACATATTTTTACACAATAAAAACTTCATGCTCTCAGTATCCACCATAAAGCGCAAATTGACAATTGGAATGATTATGTGTGGTAATTTAGGGTGGTTTACAGAATGCATCTTTACTATGTTTGTTGGGGTATATTGAGCACCTGGATAAAATTTTGTTCTCAGTTTTCTACTTGCTCAAAAGGTGTTTTAGACTGCCTCTCTGCATAATTTTCAAAGTTCATTTCGTCAAAATTACAAGTTTCACCTTCAGGAATTGTATAGAATCCTGGTTGAAATGAATTATTCTCATAGGTCTTGTCCAGGACGGGATTGTCCTGTTTAAATTCGTTTTGAATTTCTTGGTGGTATCAATGGGACTACGGTGGATTTGTGTTAGGTCTATTAGAACCTCTTAAATGAGTAGTTAAATTTCTAGATGAAGTATATATTGGTTTAGGCTTGTAATTTTGTCTAAAATTTGGATTGGGGCGTGTATGAAATGCTCAGTTTCTTGAAGATATGTTCATAGGTGATGACCTATAGTTTGGTCTAAAATTGGTATTTGGCCTAAATATATTTTGTGATGACTGCTGTGAGGGTGGATCACGTAAATTAAGAGGTGATCTATATGTGGGCTGTTTAGGCAGATATCGGGGGTGTATAAAATGCGAAACGTTATTTTTATTAGTTTGTTGATTGGGTACATATTGAATTTTGTTTTGCAAAAATTGATTTTTCACGTCAGTTAAAGAATTTGACGATTTAAAATTATTTGTTTTATTGTGGGGGTATTTCACTTGTTTTCCTCCTTATTGAAAATTTTGAGCTTATAAAACAAGTGACATTGCTTGCTCTAGAGGGGTCGGTTTTTATAACCTTATTGCCAATCCTGACTGACCACTCAAACCATATAAATAAGTCTCCAGTGTCATTTTATCGTATATTTTATTTTTGACCAGACGAGTACCTTCGTTTGCAATGGTTAATCTTAAATTTAAAGACAAAGGACTATGTGAGTCTTGTATTCCCATACCAAATTGGTACGGTGTTTCTTTCGGATCGGGCTTTAATAGCATAAGATCCTTATCTAAACAATCTTCGTCTCTTTGATCGCCGATGTATTGTTGTAATATTTGCTTAATACGAGGTCAATTTGTCGCATCTTCCCTACTTCCTATTAGTGTTTTAGCTCTACCTTCCAATTTGCTTATGACTATTCTAAGTGTCCATTGGTTATTTTGATTTTCATCATTTGTTCTATCAACAAATGAAGTAAAAAAAAATTCACATGCTGAGATAAATAAAGCTAAAATATGCTGGTCCCCATCGTATGCCGGAATAGCATTAATGTGATAATTTTGTAATTGATTTGCCATTATTTAAAATTATCTTAAAATAATTTAATTTATGATAGTATTATATATTTTCCTGGTATTAGAAATTTAAGAGGTGCCAAATTTACTCTATAATTTTATTATTAATTTGGTAAAATATTACTAATTTTGAGCCTGACATTAATCAGTTTTGCATTAAGTTGGACTAGGAAATTGTAATAAACGAACAATGAAAGCACTTACACCAGTATGAAGTTGAAGACCATGTACTTTCTTCTTTGCTTCAGCACCATAAGATACAGCGAATAAGGTAGACAACTTCGTAGGCAGAAGTTCCGTATCAAACCTTATTTTATCTTATAATCGCTCGCGCACTCACTGTTTTTTTTTTAATTTAAAGTTTACTAATGATTACCGATTAATTAACTTGGACGATGCTGTTCCCTGTCTCTGTTTCTGAGTTCTAAACGACACAAATCGAAGTACTGACTTTTGCGATATTGTCGAAAGGGCATTAAACTCATCCTACTGACTGCGCCACTTAAAGTTGTCCTTCAGAGCAACTTTATAAAGTTAAATTTATTTAACTTAAGTTACAATAGTACAGTTATTAATACAATATAAATTAAAAGTAAAATATTAATATAATTAGTAAAGAAAATTAAGGCTGGACAGAAAAGACTAACTGACCTCAAAATTAATTATGACCTATATTTATAAAATAACTATGCTGATATATTAATCAATGAAATGTTTGATTTGGAAAATGTCCCAGACCCTGAGTGGACAGGAAATGCGCACAGGTGCATAAATGCAAGGTACGCGCAATTGCTGGTCGGTGTCTTGTCGTATGTGGTATACTAGGTGGTGCTATTTTATATTACAACACACCACGAGGGCTTATAGCCTAAATACAATTGTTCCGTGGGTGGGTGTCGACAAAGAGGACAGAGGCAACTTGTTAATTCTGTATTTGAAGGTTTGGAGGTTCGGAGGAGAAGGAAAAACATATGCCGGCAAGGAGTTCTACAACTTGGAAGTCCTCAGGACAAAAGAGCGGGCATAAACAAGACGGTCTATGTCTGGTGACCTGGACAGTAAAAGGGTGCATTTGCTCTGTTCCTCTGGTAGATCTGTTGGGGACAGCAGGTGGAGGAACTATGGAAGGAAACTCCTCTGGGCAGTGCCCTTGCAGATACCTATAAAAGAGAGAGGTCACCAATGAGACGTATAGCTCTCTTCTGAATGGAGTCCAGGATAGCGAGTGTAAAAACGGCAGCAGGACCCCAGATGTGGTTGCAGTATTCGAGGTTTGGCCTTATTTGTGAAGTATATAAGGTATAGAGATTACCTGGTGAAAAATATTTGCGAGCCCTGAAGAGGAAACCTAATTTCTTAGCAGCCACTACTATTGATGTGACATGTGGGTGCCAATTGAGATTTAGATCCACAGAAATGCCAACAAGTGAAAAGGACTCATTACTTTAAATAACTTGGTTGTTCATTGTGATGGGTCTAGGGCTGGTGTATCTCTTATGAGATAGAAAGCAAGACTGAGATTTGGTGGGGTTGAATTCTACAAGATTTATACTTCACCAGTCTTGGAGATACACAGAGATGGAAACCTCCATCAGTCTGCGATCGTCATCTAATTGGGCTAAAGAGACAGGCTTAGAATATTGCATATTTGAGTGGAGGGTGCTGTCATCCGCGTAACTGTGAACTGAATTGGGCGTGCTAGAGAGGAGGTCATTGATGTAGAGAAGAAACAAAATAGGGACCAAATCTGAAACTTTAGGGTCTCCTGGATTAACTGGATACAGTTTAGAGGAATAGCCATCCACGACAACAGAAATGCTCCGGTTGGAGAGGAAATTTACTGTCCAGGTACAGAGTTTTGGTGGTAGGCCATGGGCCGGAAGTCTATTAAGCAGTGCTGCGTGCCAGACCTGGTCGAATGCTTTAGATATGTCTAGAGCGACAATCTTGGATTGGCGGTGTAGTTCCATAGACTTGTTCCAATAATGGATGACAAAGAAAGGAGGCCCGCAGTTGATCTGCGCTGATACAATCCACACTCCATGTCGTGGATTACACTGTGTTTTTTCAAGAAATTATAGTAATTCGGTGTTTATATACTTTTTCGTCACTTTAGAGACGACTGAAAGGAGAGAAATGGGCCTGTAGTTGCTAGGAAGCGCTTTGGGTCCTTTCTTGGGGACAGGTTGTACTCGAACAGTTTTCCAGTTACTAGGAAATATGCCTCTATTGTAAGATGTCTGAAACAGACGAGTCAGGACAGGAGCAAGTTCTGGTGCGCATTTTTTGAGAACAATTGCTGGGATCTCGTCAAGGCCAGAGACTTTCCTGGTATTAAGAAAAGGGAGCATCTTTCGTACCTTTTTAGTTTTGAAAATGATATCCGTCATTTTATGCGCGACATTAGGGGCTGTTGGTGGTTGAACATTTGGAGGCGGCTGGAGAGTAGAATTGCCGGCGAACAACGAGGCAAAAAGTTCAGCCTTGCCCAGGCCGGTAGAAACAATTTCATTGCCCTGAACCAAGAGGCGGAAACGTGCTCTTGCATAGATTATTCCCAATAGATTTAGCAATAGTCCAGAAGGGTTTGCTGCCGTTGTAGCTTTAGAGGACTTTGTTTTTTATGTGGTTATTAAACGAGTTTTTTGCCTCAGAAAGAATGCGCAAATAGAATTTTCTCGCGTCGTTAAATGTGTGACGGTTTTCTTGACTGGGATTGTGTAGAAGCGTTTTGTGAGCTTCGAAGTCTGGCCTTGTCACAAGATTTAGAAAACCAGGGCTCTTAAGTGGCTGCAGAGGGTTTCTGTGTACGTGGAGTCAATATTTCGTCCCAGTTCGCTGAGTTGTAGTGCCAAACGATACGTGGGTGTGATGACTGTGTGACCTCGGGCTGCATTGCGCAGGAAAAGCAGTGATCATGCCGTGGTCTGAGCAACCAAGGGTGGCAGTGACTGATGTCTTATAGCATTCAGGTTTTGTAGTAAGAAAGATATTCAAAGGATTTGAGCTGTTTGTTGGGATGCGAGGAAAGTAAGTAGGTTGCTGAACCATATTGTCTAAAGTATTTTTGACTGCAAAGGCCTCCGCTGCTCTGCCTTGTGGATCGTTTTTTGAAGTTCCTAGCCATTCCTTATTATGGACATTGAAGTCACCAATAATAGTGACCTCGGAGGAAGGATATTCAGAAATCAGATGGTCGGTTTTTTTTTCAGAAAGGTAATCGAAGAGCTAGACAATAGCTAGCCTAATTATAAATGCTAACATAACTCGCAATTATAATTAGGCAGATAATTTCTTTTCTACATAAGAATTTAGTTTTTTTTTCTGGAAACGTTTTGCAGCTTTAATGAAATTTGCAATACAAAAGACTTACAGTACCTAGATATGACAAATTTAAATTTTCTAGCTTCATAGAAAATTGAGTTTTGAGCTTTCAAATTTTTTTCTCAAAAGGAGCTGGGACACAAGATTTAAATAATTTGTATGATAATAGAAAGATATCGATGGTAACACTTTTGAAAAAACCTGATCTACAAGGTTTGTTTAATTTAAAAGCATTAATCTTACTAATATGCTGTAGCTTTTTTTTTTGTAAATTTCAACAACACACCACGAGGGCTTAGAGCCTAAATACTATCGTACCGTGGGTGTCGACAAGGAGGAAAGAGGCAACTTGTTAATTCTGGACTTGAAGGTTTGGAGGTTCGGGGGAGAAGGAAAAACATGTGCCGGCAAGGAGTTCCAACTTGGAAGTCCTTGGGACAAAAGAGCGGGAATAACAAGATGTTCTATGTCTGGCGACCTGGACAGTAAAAGAGTGCATTCTGTCTGTTCCCCTGGTAGATCTGTTGGGGGCAGCAGGTGGAGGAACTATGGGCGAAAGCTCCTCTGAACAGTGCCCGTGCAGATATCTATAAAAGAGAGAGAGGTCACCAACGACACGTCGGTGGGCAAGGGATGGCAGCCTTTGGGTGAGGGTAGGGTTACCGATGAGACGTATAGCTCTCTTCTGAATGGAGTCCAGGATAGCGAGTGTAGAAGCGGCAGCAGCACCCCAGATGTGGGAGCAGTATTCGAGGTTTGGTCTTATTTGTGAAGTATATAGAGTATAGAGATTAGCTGGTGAAAAGTATTTGCGAGCCCGGAAGAGGAAACCTAATTTCTTAGCAGCCGCTTCTCCAATTGATGTGACATGTTGGTGCCAATTGAGATTTCGATCCACAGAGATGCCAACAAGTGAAAAGGACTCATTACTTTGAATAACTTGGTTGTTTATTGTGATGGGTCTAGGGATAGTGCATCTCTTATGAGAAAGAAAGCAAGACTGTGATTTGGTAAGGTTGAATTTTACAAGATTTCTACTTCCCCAGTCTAATATTTTTTGGAGATCCACGGAGATAGAACCCTCTATGAGTCTACGATCCTCATCTAGTTGGGCTGAAGAGACAGGCTTAGAATATTGTATATTGGAGTGAAGAGTGCTGTCGTCCGCGTAACTGTGAACTGGGTTGGATATGCTAGAGAGGAGGTCATTAATGTGGAGAAGAAACAAAGTAGGGGCTAAAGCTTAACCTTGAGGAACTCCTGCATTAATTGGATACAGTTTAGAGGAATGGTCATCCACGACAACAGAAATGCTCCGGTTGGAGAGGAAATTTGCTGTCCACGTACAGAGTTTTGGTGGTAGGCCATAGGCCGGTAGTTTATTAAGCAGCGCTGCGTGCCAGACCTGGTCGAATGCTTTGGATATGTCTAGAGCGACAATCTGGGATTCACCGTGTAGTTCCATAGACTTGTTTCAAGAATGGGTGACAAAGGAAAGGAGGTCGGCAGTTGATCTCCGCTGACGGAATCCATACTGCCTGTCGTGGATTAGACTGTGTTTTTCAAGAAATTTTAGTAATTCGGTGTTTATATACTTTTCCATCAGTTTAGAGACGACTGAAAGAAGAGAAATAGGCCTGTAGTTGCTAGGAAGCGCTTTCGATCCTTTCTTGAGGACGGGTTATACTTGGGCAGTTTTCCAATTACTAGGGAATATGGCTCTATTGTAAGATGTCTGAAACAAACGATTCAGGACAGGAGCAAATTCAGGTGCGCATTTTTTGAGAGCAATTGCTGGGATCTCGTCAAGGCCAGAGGCTTTCCTGGTATTAAGAGAAGAGAGCATATTTCGTACCTTTCTAGTTTTGAAAATGACATCCGTCATTTTATGCGCGACATTGGGGACTGTTGGTGGTTGAACATTTGGAGGTGGGTTGAGAGTTGAATTGCCGGCGAACAACGAGGCAAAAAGTTCAGCCTTGCCCAGGGCGGTAGAAACAATTTTATCCCCTGAGACAAGAGTTGGGAACGTGCTCTTGCAGAAATTATTCCCAATAGATTTAGCAAGAGTTCAGAAGGGTTTGCTGCCGCTGGAGCTTAAGAGGACTTTGTTTTTGATTTGGTTATTAAACGAGTTTTTGCCTCAGAAAGAATGCGGACATAGCGGTTTCTTGCGTCGTTAAATGCTTGACGGTTTTCTTGACTGGGATTGTGTAGAAGCTTTTTGTGAGCTTTGACCTTTTCAAGTCTGGCCTTGTCACAGGATTTAGAGAACCAGGGCTTTTAAGTGGCTGCAGAGGTTTTTTGTGTACATGGAATAAATAATTCCATGCCAGCTTGGATAATTTCGGTGACGTTTTGTGAGATATCAGAGGGGTCAGGATGAGAGAAGCAGACAGACACCCATAGAAATGACGAAAAGTAATCTCGCATTTCGTCCCAGTTCGCGGAGTTGTAGTGCCAAACGATACGTGGGTGTGATGACTGTGTGACCTCGGGTTGCATTGCGCAGGATGCAGTGACCATGCCGTGGTCTGAGCGACCCAGGGGGGCGGTGACTGATATCTTATAGCTGTCAGCATTTGTAGTAAGAAGGAGATCTAAGGGATTTGAGCTGTGTGTTGGGATGCGAGGAAAGTAAGTAGGTTGCTGAACCATATTGGCTAAACAATTGCTGACTGCAAAGGCCTCCGCTGCTCTTCCTTGTGGATCGGTTTTTGAAGATCCTAGCCATTCCTTATTATGGACATTGAAGTCACTAAGAATAGTGACCTCGGAAAAAGGATATTCAGAAATCAGATGGTCGGTTTTTTCAGAATGGTAGTCAAAGAGCTGGACAAAGTTGTTGTCAGAAGGTGACCGGTAAATGCAACAGATGAATTTAGTTGCAGCCCTGAGAGAGAGTTTTATCCATAGTATGTCTTTCCTTCAAGCTTCTAAATTGGGGAGTCTGGTGCAGGGTAGATTGCTACGGACGTACACGCACACGCCTCCATGCAATCTAAAAGAACTAAGGAGCTCATACCCCGGGACATTAAGGTGATTAGTGGCTGTTTTGGCACTGATTTGAGTTTCGGTGAGGAAGAGGAGTTGGGGCCTATTAGCCTGGAGGAAATGGTGGACGGAGTTCAGGTTAGAATTTAGGCCACATATATTCGAGAAGGATATTGTAAATCTCGATGCTGGCGCCCCCTGTACACCCCTCTCCCGGAGACCCGAATGGAGGGGTATTTTGCCTCCGGAATATTTTGTACAATGAGGAGCCATCATCATTTTTGCTTTTAGGGGAAACCGACTCATACACCAGAACCGGAAACGTCCGTTGATGCAAGGGGTGGTACCTTCTCGGGCGTGAAAAAATCCTTTATTATCACGTAAAGGAAAATTCCACTACCACCTACCATATTGCAAGTATACCACACTATCCAACTGTTAACGAGCTGACCAGCTTTGGAACTAACCTGCGTGCTAGATGCTAGTAGTATAGAATTCCTATGAAAATACACTAATATAACGCACTTGCTGCGTCACGAACCTTTTTTACACTTGCCACTTCATCAATATGGCTTATATATAATTTGCATTATAAATTTATTATGTAATTTATTTCGGCTTGTTTTAATTAAGATTTCAATTTGAGATTGTCACGGTACGACAGGTGTACTCTAAGCATACCTACATACATACATCTATCTATATTCTCAATGCTAATTGAGCACCAAACAAGCACATGTAGGAGAGCGCATTGCGGCTTGCTGAACGTTTATGTATAAAGGCATGCTCTTTATTGTGTTTACCGAGCCTGGGTGCTTATACAAGGAACACAGTTTACAAACTAATACAGAGGATGGAGCACTGGTTGCCGCAGCTTTGTTTTCCGCAGAAACCTCAAACACCATCTTAATTTACGCAATGTAAGCACGTAACAAAGCTATGAAAAAGAATGTACGTTGAGGTATTATAGTAGGCTGTGAGCATGAGCTACGATATTTACTTTGGTAAGGATCAAACGTGTAGTTGCCTCAAGAGACGTCTTTGCATTAACTAAGATTGGATCTCCTAACTATAAAGTTATGTTGCTAAGGAATTTGGATATCATTATTGTACGGGGAGTCTGAAATTACCTGTAGAGCCGACTCTTCCGGATAGCTGCTGGGGCGGTTTTTATTGTCTTCTGAGTATCCATCAAAGATACTTTAAATTTTTTAGCGAATTTTTGCGCAACAACTAGCAAATGAACTTTTATAGGACTAGTAGCTTCCATATCCAGGGACAGTTTATATATATATATATATATATATATATATATATATATATATATATATATATATATATACAGTGTATCCCAATAGTGGGTAATTCACAAATATAAATTTGTCATTTACAAATTCAAAAGCTGTGGTAGACTTTAGATATCTCTGGAGCATATGATCCTGTTAACTTTGAGATACTAAAAAAGAAAATGGAAAACCTAGGTATTCCGAAAATCCTAATCAGAAAAATTTTAAAACTATACGATAATCGACAACTTTTTCTCAAAGTTAACGAAAAATTAATTGGCCCAAGAATAACGAACATAGGATTGCCCCAAGGTGGAATTTTAAGTCTATTACCATATCTTATATATATATATATATATATATATATATATATATATATATATATATATATATATATATATATATATATATATATATATATGATAGATTTAGAAAATTATCTGGGTGACATTGAAGTTCTACAGTTTGCAGACGATGTCTGTATATACGCTAAGGACTTAAATATTGAAGAAGGTATATTACAGTTAAAAAAGCAACAGAAAAATTTGAGGTATGGTGCTTTAAAAACGATCTATCTATGTGTGCAAAAAAATCTCAGTTATTTATATTCTCCAGAAAACGTGCAATAACGCAAGAAAATATAAAACTAGGAGCATCAAACTGCCCAGTTATGTCTAAAGTGATTTAATTGTGGATTACGTTGGACCGAAAATTATTGTGGAAAGACAAATAGATAACACAATAAAAAAACGGAAAAGGGCAATAATATTCTTAGAATGGTAACACATACCAGCTGGGGTGCAGATCCAGGAATATCTCTGATCTTTTACAAAGCCTTTATAAGATCGGTTATGGATTAGCGTGCCATATTTTACCATCAAGCAGCAGACGTGGATCTCAACAAGTTAGAGATAATTCAAAACAGTTGTATAAGAATCTAGGGGCACTAACCACATCTGTGGCTTGAGGTCCCCACTCATCCACAACACCCTAGGCTTGGTCACTCTCACCACCCGCTTTGGGCGTGCTTATTAAACAAATATGATATATTGTCAAATTTATTTATTTCACTAGCAATGTGTTTTTGCTATATATTTGATCTCACTGAATTGCCTCTAGATCGTACCGAAAATTATCGCAATTAAATGATTTGAAATTTATGCATAAGATAATTTTAAGTTTGGCTGGAATGCGCCAAGATTCAGATTAGCGTATCCCAATTTATGATCCGATATAGGCATTTGATCCGAGAAGGCGTTTGATACCGTCAGTCACAGAATATTACTTGCGCAGGTGTTCGATATTGGGGTACGAGGGTGTCTTTGAACTTGTTTCACAGTTACCCAAGTGATCGCTTTCAGTGCGTATGTATTAACAGCACATACAGTGAGATTAAAAATATCACCTATGGTGTGCCACAGGGAAGTATTTTGGGGCCGCTCTGTTATCTATCTGAATTCACTATTTCAGCAGGAAACAACGGGCAATATAATAAGTTTCACAGACGGCACGGTGGCTTTCTATAGTCCTGATTGCTGGGATGCACTCAGAGAGAAGGTGGAGAGATACCCCGTGAAAATAAAAAGCTGGTTTGACAGGAACTACCTTACAATTAATGTAAATAAGACACGGTGTGTTGCCTTTTCGAGCCATGTGGACAGCAGACCATCATATCAATCTTTGAGTATAGATAGATCTAGAAATATGGAACGCAAGTCCCCGATGGAGCTAAGTATTTGGGAATGAAAACAGGTTCAAATTTAAAGTGGCGTAAGCAAGCTGATTTTCTGGCCAAAAAACTGAGAAATTTGATTTATATATTCAAGTATCTGAAGAACGTTCCAGAGTATAAACAGATGAAAATATAGTATTCACAAGTTGAGAATCACCAAATATATGATATATTTTGGGGTGGAGCTGCAGTATATCACCTAAGAAACGTTAAGGTTGCTCAGAGATGGATCTTCAGAGTAATGATGGGAAGGGCACGTACTTGCCCGTTTCATCTCGTATATAATAAAGCAGGTGAGATGGACTTAGAGCAAATATTCGCCTTGAATTCAGTATTGAATCTCAAGGGATGTGACGATACATTGGAGTTATGTAGTCCTGTGTATGAATTCCGCAATGGAAGTTACTAAGTGATGACAAATAAGCCACGGAAAACTGTGGGGCAGCAATGTCACTTGTTTTATTCCAGTCGATTTTATAACGCACTGCCGGGTGATATTAGAAGCACTGGACCTTATAATAGGCTTATAACTAAGATTAAAAAGTGGATATCTACTGCACGGAAAGTAGTCCATCTAATTGTACATAGACTGGCTATGCCACCATGAACAAAAGGCTTGGAAATGGTGCTGATATTGATGATATGTTTGGGTGCATGAGCGTTTAACGCTGGTAGTTTATGTATGAGTGTGTGTGAATGTTGAGAGTGGGTGAGGACATGTTGAGGTATGTGGCGTGAGCGAATGTAGGAGCACGTGTAAGTGTATGAATGGCCATGCGAAGACTGGTATATACATGGTGAAAACAAAGCTGTGGCTGTATGCGCGCTGGCGTGTATGTGTATATTGATGTGTGGATAGGGAATTGAGATAGTGGGTGCAAGAAATGTGTTAATATGAATGTAACGGAACGCTGGCCAGTTCTTTTCAGTTATTTGCAGGTGATGTCTATGAAATGATGCATTTTAATGAGAGTGTATGTGCCTGCATGCTGGTGACCGGCTGCGATATTGATTGGGTTTGGTAATTTTTGTGAAAAAACTTTTTGTAAATAATTATATCTTGACAGGTGTGGTTTTTGTGTAAATTTCTTGAATACGTGCGTTGGTCAGGAAAGTCAAACCAGTTTTTTGAGGAATGTGTTGTACTTTCTAAAACAATAAAGTTATTTTTATGGAATATGGTACATAGTTTCTACTATAAGGGTTATATATTTTACTAAATTTGACGTCTTTTATTAAACATTAATCTACATCAAAAACATACCTATGAAAATTCGCTACCATAACGCTCTTGCGGCCGATTAAATACACACTGATAACTCAAAAAATAATTGGCCGATATGGATAAAATTTGGTGAGTAACTTTCTTTTGCAAGTGGCTTGGATAAGTTTGTTAGTTAGAAAAGTCGGACCAGTTTTACCAGGAAAATTTTAAGTTTTCTTGTGAAAAAAAAATCATATCTCTGGAAATGACAAAACTATGGCAACCGAATTTGGTAAGCAGGTTGACATCGTAAAATCAATCTATAGACCAAAATTGAGTTCTTAGGCATTTAATGAAGTAAAATTTTATTGCCACTAAAAGTCGGAGAAGACACAATACCAAAATATTATAGGTGCTAAACAAAATCTATCAAATATTACAGACAAGGTTGATTTCTTCATGGCGCAAAAAGGCCAAGAAGTACGAGATAAATTACTTTTAAATTTTTTAAATTTTTCTCCTGTAAATATCAAACTGCAGATTTGAAACGGAGAAATTTGTATATCTAACTTTAATTGCACTTTCCTTGCCAAGCCTTACGCTAGTCAAGGGATCACACGTCTGGCTCATGAACGAAGGAAGGTGGATTCAAATCTCATTGTTAACTGAATTTATCTTTCAACTTCTTCTTTTATAATTTTTTCATCGTTTATTCAATTTTAACGTTATCTGATCAGATTGTGTAATTCCAATATTCCTTAGCGACTTTTTGTTGAAAAATATTGCTAGTGAAAGATAGAATTTTAACACTTTTAGTTTAATAGCACCTGCTGTTACCCTCAGTTGGTAAAATCGTTCCACAGTTAACTGAGGCATAGATATTCGTGAGTTTAGAAGAGTTTCTCTTCTTTGCAACCGGATGTAATTTTTACAGCATCGACAAACAGAAGAATTTTCTCTGTGAAGTCACAGAAAAAGTATTTACTTCTGTATTTAGATTGGATTTTGAATACTTTTTTATTTATTTAATTTATTTTCTTAGCTAATTTTCTTGGACGAAAAATGCTCTTTTGGTAAATAATTTTCTTATAAATAAATTCATTGAATTTTCTTTAAAGAAACAATTTTTGTGTGAAAAAATATTAAATTTATGGAACATTTTTTAAACGACATTCGTCGAAGATGAGGTTTTAATTGATTTTCGTGCATATAAATTATTTTACTTTCAGTTTTGATTACAGATTAGGTATATAATTTAAATTTTATGTATTCTTTTAGCAACATTTGTTGTTAAAAATTATTTAGACAGTTTGCGCAGAAAATTTTCTGTGCTTCTTTGGAAATTATTTATTGTAAGATTTTTTGTGAAGTTTTGAAAATTAATGATAAATGTTTAATAAGTTGTCATAAAATTATTTTTTTCGGATTTTGCAAATTTTCATGATTTTTTGTTAAGTATTGTCGACAAGGTTTTTGTGAATATTTATATTTTGGTAGGTGATTAAATAACTTAAAGAGGTTCGTTGGCCAGGAAAATCGAACCAGTTCTTTCGGAAACATTTAAAGTTCATTTTCGGAAACATTTTTTACTTTTTAGTGAATTTTCGTAGAAAAAATTTATTAATGGGGAGGTCCCGACTTTTGAATTTTGAAAACTTTTTTGCCAAATGAGCGCGAACTAGAACCCCTAAAGCCCATATCTGGGGTCAGTTTCAATTTTTATATGTTTATATATATATATATATATATATATATATATATATATATATATATATATATATATATATATATATATATATATATATATATATATATATATATATATATATATATATCACACCGATAACTCAAAAAATAATGTGCCGATTTTGATAATATTTGGCATGTGCCGTCCTTTTGTAAATGGCTTGAAAAAGTTAGTTAGTCGGGAAAATCTGACGAGGTTTTCCGGAAAAATTTTGAGTTTTCATTCGAAAAAAAATATATCTCTGGAATTAACAAAGTAAGGGCAACAAAAATTTGTACACGGGTTTATATCACTATTGGTACGTCACGAACCAAAACTTAGCCGCGTAGGTTAAAGAACAAAAAAGTTACAGACATTTAAAGAAAAATAAATTTTGGTTTTCCTCAAAACGTCAATGTCGCGATTTCAAACGTCAAAATTGGTAATATTTAGGCAATGAACCTGAAATTAATATCAGCTATGGAAAGAAAATGTCTCAAGAAGAATGCTTTACAAAGCCTGACCTCTTAGTTTCAATCGCCACTGTCTTTCATTTTACTAAAATATTCCCAGAATATTAATTTAAAATACACCCTTTCTCTGATGCTTTGGCAGTAGTGTTTGCTATAGAGTTTATCGTTTAATGGTATATCATTTTGTCAAATTTTCGTAAAAAATCATTAAAGCTCAATATATCCGTTATTATGCAAGTTACGAAAAAAAATGGTATACATTAATTATAGGGTGTCTTAAGCTACATTTAAAAAAAATATTTCCACAATTACAGGCTGGCCCATAAGTCGTTAGTGTTTCAAATTTTTTTTAATCGAACACGCCCTATGTTATTGCATTTTTGCATTCTCCATCGAAATATAATACATCTTTGTAAGAAAAGTAATTCGGGACGCAGCATGCGTTATGGTAGCGAACTCTTTAATCGAACACGCCCTATGTTATTGCATTTTTGCATTTTCCATCGAATTATAATACATCTTTGTAAGAAAAGAAATTCAGGACGCAGCAAGTGCGTTATGGTAGCGAATTTTCATTAAATGCTTCAAATTTGAATAGCTCAATTTGCTATTAACCTATAAGGTTGACCAGGAAACCAGTTTTTTCGGGAACAATTTGAGCTTTCTTTCGGAAATTTTTGTACATTTTCAAACATTAAAGTTATTTTGATGAAACATGGCATATTGTTTCTACTATATATATATTGATGCCTGCTTTCTTAAAAAACATGTTAGCTATTAAAATCATTTTATGAAAATTCATTACCGTAACGCACTTGCTGCGTTCAGAATTTTTTTAAAAGTTGGGTCAAAAAGGTTTTTATTTTATATTTATATTTTGGTAGGTGGGTAAAAAACTTAGAGGTTCGTTGGCCAGGAAAATCGAACCAGTTCTTTGGGAAACATTTAAAGTTCATTTTCGGAGTTTTTTTTTTACTTTTGAAACGTTAAGTTATTTTGACGAAATATGGTACATTGTTTCTACTATATGATTAACCCAATTCAATGGCTGCTTTCAGTAAAAATATATATATTTGTTAATAATTTGTATGAAAATTGACCACCATAACGCACTTGCTGCGTCCAGACTTTTTTCTAGTTTGTAGCCAATTTGTTAGCGTACATTATAGCTAGTAATTTACGGATATATCTTTTGCGACAACATTTTAGACATGGTGATATTTATCGCTTTAATATATAAGTAAGTGCTGTAAATTTCAAATCACTGTATTATTAGCTATAACGGTGTTGCGGCTGTTCTTTTACTTGAAATCATAAATAGCGTTACTGTGCTTTCGTGTGTTTATTTTAGTTATCGCTTGATACATGATGCTTAAGCTGCATGCGAATTTTAAGCACGATACACCATGACAGGTTGCATGCCTTACTTGACAAGTCTCTCCAATTATTTGCAAATAGATTACATGGATTTAATACGCAAATGCATACCATATGCTTACAGTGCACCATAATCATGCTTTTAACGTAAATTGCTCTTCAAGAAAGTTTAGTAAACTACGTGCAAAATTACCTGGATAACAAGTATAATAATAATAACACCACAGTACACAAACTACCACACTTAGATCTCAGACATGTGGTTACACCTAGCATAAATAAATACTATACAGAGTGCTCCACTTAAAACGAGCTGGCAGCCATAACTGTCAGGAAAAGATTTTGTCGAAGAAACCTGAAACGCGTAAAATTTGCCAGTGAGGGGGACACCTTTGACGCAATAAGTATAACCCAAACTTTATCCTCCTAACCGGGGGTGTCATCTCCCAAATTTTTTCAAATAGGAATAGGGCTCATGTGATAGTTCGCTAAAAAGAGCCGTTGATTCCCTATACGCGCTGCTCTCTTCTCTGAATACCAGGAAAGCCTCTGGCCTTGACGAGATCCCAGCAATTGTTCTCAAAAAATGCGCACCAGAATTTGCTCCTGTCCCGACTCGTCTGTTTCAGACATCTTACAATAGATGCATATTCCTTAGAAACTGGAAAACTGCTCGAGTACAACCCGTCCCCAATAAAGGATCCAAAGCTCTTCCTAGCAACTACAGGCCTAATTATCTCCTTTCAGTCGTCTCTCAAGTGATGGAAAAGTGTATAAACACCGAATTACTAAAATTTCTTGAAAAACACAGACAAGGCGACACATCTGACGACCTGCATTGTAACCGCATGATTATAGAATTTATTAAAGCAAAAATTACTGGTGAAGCTAGGGATATTTTATTGAAATTAGATACCATCACGTGGGAAAATATTGAAAACGCGTTAAAATCCCAATATGCAGATCCAACACCTGAAGACTTATTAATGACAGACCTAACGACTAGTTATATGAGAAAAACTCAGGCAGCTACACACTTCTATAATGTTATTCAAGAAAAGCGAAAAATGCTCAACGAGCATATTGCTTTACAGGCATTGGACGAAGTCATAAAAACATACAAGAAAAAACAGTACGAAACAACAGCCGTCACTGCTTTTAAAATTGGCATTTCTGAGCCATAGTATAGCCACTTACGTCTTTTAAATATTCCCAATCTAGGAACAGCACTGCTCGAATGTCACCGTATTGACAATGAGCAGATGCAAGTAAATTTTCTAAAGGTTAATAAAGAGAAAGACGAAGGGCATTTTCGTCAAGGCAATAAAAATCTACCACCACAAAAACTACCGGTGACTAACAAAATGACAAATGATTTTTACCCGAATTTTAGAAACACCCCTCAACAAAATTATTACCAACAGCCACCTGTCAGGAAACAATTTTCTAGCAGACCGATCTCTAATATTAGGCCTATTCAACAACATAGGACATATCCGACTAATTGTCAAGTTTTTGGGCGCCGTACATCTCAACCAACCCCTATGTCAATTTCGACAAATAACACCAATAATCGCCCCCGTCCAAATCAGTTTATTCATTAATTAAACCATAACCAGTCGTATCAAGAACAGGAACAAGAGCCTGTTTATTTCCAACAAACAGGTGAGAAATACCTGGATGATGAAAATACTTATGAGGAGGAACTAGACGAATCGACTGATCAATATGAGGGGGAGCAGGATTTTCACAATGCTGCCTCGGAAAATCTCTAAATATAGACTTGAATAACATTGCCTTACAGTCTAAACTACCCTTTTTCTGTATTCCCTCTTTCGACCTCAAAATTCTAATTGATAGTGGTGCCTCAGATAGTATTATTAATCCAGGTCCGGCTTACGAGTTTTTTAGCGACTATATTTACAAAAAACCTTTCGCCATGAAATCTGTTGGAAAAATTACCAAAGGTATCGAAAATATTCAATACCCCTTATTACAGGAATATGGTATCAAATTTCCACTTGATTTTCACGTTATGCAATGGCACGATCGCTTTGATGCATTAATTGGTTCGGCCCATTTCCAAAAACTTAAGGCACATATTAATTATGAAAAACAAAATATAAAATTAGGCACAATAGAAATTCCATTTTATCTTGCACTCAACCCACTAAATTTTAAACCTTTTAAACAAATATGTGTAAATCACATACAAATTCCAGTTAACACAGAAAACGGAACAGTTTTAATTCCCCAACTATCTGACAACACTGTAACGGTAGACGAAGCTATAGCTACTTCGCATTCAGGTATTTGTACAACCCCTATAACAAAAAATACACCTGATGATGTTCAGATATATTTTAACGAATGAATCGAAGTCACCCCTGTTCAGAATTACTACGAGTTAAATGAGCCTATAAAACAAAATCAATTTTTAGATAAATTAAGGGTAGAACATCTTAATCCAGAAGAAAAGTCAAAATTATTTTCTCTTTGTCACAAATGTAAGAGCATATTCTATCACGAAAATAGTGACCTCACATTTACTAATTGTACTAAACACGGCATTAGAACAAAAGACGAAGAACCTGTATACGTAAAATCACATCGATACCCCTATAATCTCAAAATGGAAATTCAAAATGAAATACAGAAATTATTAGACAGTAAAATTATTAGATCATCGATATCACCTTATGCATCACCTGCATGTATTTTACCGAAACGTATCGATCAATCGGGGAAACGAAAATGGCGTTTAGTTATCGATTATCGGAAACTAAATGAGAAAACCGTTAACGATAAATACCCTTTACCGCGAATAGATGATATACTTGGTAGTTTAGGTAAATGTATGTATTTCTCGACACTTGATCTGGTCCAACGTTTTCACCACATTGAATTAGGTGAAAACAGCATTGAGAAAACTGCGTTTAGCATTAACAATGCACATGAGTATGTGCGCATGCCCTTTGGCTTGCGTAATTCTCCGAGCACTTTCCAGAGCGTAATGGATAATGTCCTTAGGGAATTGCTTTATAAATCTTGTTTCGTGTACATGGACGACATAGTCATTTTTTTAAAATCTTTACAAGAAGATTAAGTACACTGAAAACAGATATTTTTAAAACTACAAGAAGTCAACCTTACGGTACAACTAGACGAGTCTGAATTCCGTAAGGAAGTCGAGTTTTTAGGGCACTACCCGAGGAATCCGCCCTAATCCAAATAAGATCAGAGCCATACAAAATTATCCTATACCAAAGTCTCAGAAAGAAATAAAATCATTTCTTGGATTGATAGGTTATTACAGACGTTTAATTCAAAATTTCGCTAAAGTCGTGTTTCCATTAACAAAATGCCTTAAGAAAGATTCCACAATTGACATAAAAAATGCCGAATAGACTGAGGTATTTAAAAAAGCAAAAGAACTAATCACAAATTCTCCGATATTGACCTACCCTGACTTTAATCAAAGTTTACACTTAACTACAGACGCTAGTAACATCGTTATAGGAGGTGTTTTGTCAAAAAATGACAAGCCCATCCATTGTTATAGTCGTACTCTAAATTCTGCCGTAAGAAACTATTCAACGTTAGAAAAAGAACGTTTAGCAATAGTTAAAAATACCAAACATTGTATTACATTAGTTTCAATTTCTTTATCTAGAACATGTCAATTTTGACGTTTCGGATCGCGGCTTTGACGTTTTAATAAGAAAAACTATAGTGCTTATAACTTATTTCTTTTAACGTGGAGATCCAAATTTTGGTCTGTAGTTTTTGTGACAAATCAGGTTCCCATAGCTTTGTTATTTCCGGTTTCCCGGCTAACGAAGTTATCAAAGCGGCTTACGAAAGGAAGGTGCTCACCAAATTTTATCAAAATCGGCCTATTATTTTTTGAGTTATCGGTGTGACATAAAATCTGAAACTGACCTCGGCTTTAATTTCCATCGGCCCTACATTGCGCTCATTTGAAGAAATTTTTTCAAAATTCAAAAGGCGCGATATCCTCATTACTGAATTTTTCTAAGAAAATTCACTAAAAATATAATATGTAGGGCTGTATTGAATAGGACAATGCTTATAAGCTAGGGTCTGATATTTAAAGGTTCTTAGGACACAATTACTAGAATGTTACATTCTTCTTCAGTTTCTTTATAAAATATATTTACGAGGAGGCAATATATGTATTCACGTGAGAGTGAATTATGTGGCAAAGTATAGCTGAGAAACAGGCACCCTTGGGAGTGTTGCAACATAATACCTTAAAAGCCATTTATGTATTTTTTTAGTGAGGGTGCTATCAGAGCCAACTTAGGCAAAGTCGTGTCGTGTAGCGCCCAGCTAACAAGAAGATAGGCGGGAGGTCTGAGTGAAAATTGTTACCGAGCTTAGCACTCCTGCCCCTTGGATCGTAACATCACAATCGACCAAATTCCCCCGTTTTTGCTACAGTGAAAACTACTTATCGAGCCTGCAGTAAAGAAGGCTAGAAAACAAGTGACAAGCTGGACTGAAGACAAGAGGACTCTTTCTGTAAATTACTTTAGGAATGGCATAATGTACAAACAAGGGGTGGTGAAAATCATAAATTAGTGTAGAGGTGTTTGTTTCCAACCTCTTAGACTCTTTTATTGCATCCGTATATCATAGTACACAAATAAAGTCCTGAGTACTGTGCTGACGTTACACAACAATCATAGTTACATTATACCTCCTTAAATTGCATGTGCAAATCACAAAATTTTATCCTACCACACTTATAAGTGAATTTTCATTAAGATATGAAATAGAAGGCTGAGGTTGGACCCCGTGGATGGAAACTGAAACAAAAAGCAGGGATCACCACAAAAATAATAACAGAGAGTTACGCTCTAGATATATTTCGACAATGAACTTGTCTTCATCAGCTAAACTGCTTAGCGACAGCTACTGATGAAGACAACTTCGTTGTCATAATACGTATTTAGTTATCTCTGTTATTATTCTTGTAGTTTTTGTGGTGATTCTGCTTTTTGTATCATGTAATAAGTCCCTATTTCTTTGAAACACCTATAACAAGCGATGCTTACTTACATTTTCCTAAACGAGTTGCCAATATTGCTTTAAGACTTTAACCTAGTAGTAAAAACTCTTTATGGTTGCAACATGACAGATCACCACCAAACTATCGTAGGAATGTAAGGAATTAATTAAATAATTGGAAGACCAATCTCTAGATTGATCGTGGTGAACCATTAGTTGAGCGGCCAGCGAGGTCGTAGAACTTAACATCATTTTTTTTTCTATAGAACAACGTAAACGGAGAAATTTATAAAGAGGTTTCAATGACAGTGCAAGATATGAATAAAGGCAAGATAAGACATAGTTTTTGCATATTAGTTTTATTTATATAACAGGTTGTACTATAGAGTATTTTTGTATGTGTGTTATTTTTATTTTTACGGAATTTTCATTATAAAAAATTTGCTAATAGAGAGGTCAGGTCAGGTCAGGTCAGGTCAGGTCAGGTCAGGTCAGGTCAGGTCAGGTCAGGTCAGGAATTTTCATTATAAAAAATTTGCTAATAGACATGAAACGCCTTTGAAAAAAGTTCTTTAGATGAGCGCAAATTTGGATCCCTAGAACCTAAAACCAAGATCCGTTAAAATTTATATATACATATATATATATATATATATATATATATATATATATATATATATATATATATATATATATATATATATATATATATATATATATATATATATATATATATATAATTTATTTGTTTTTTGTACTTTTTGTGATTTTTTTATGCCTGAGATTACACGTGACGCCTGCGTGTTGAGCTTCTATTGTTCGGTCTACTGTGTCGTATGTATCGGTCTCCAGTCTTGATCACTGAGGTTTGATAGTTTGTCTATTTGTATGGCTTTAATTAAGTTTTGTTAAAATGTTTGTACTTGGATTTGTTCTGGCATTAATTGTTTATTATTGTTTGTTTGTTGAATGCAGTCTTGTTCCCAGATTTCCATTTTCTTTTTGTGGTATTTAATATGTTTCATTAATTGTAACTGGTTGATATCACGTTTTTGGTGTTCTGTTGTGAATTTGTCTAAGTCGTTATTTATTTTTCTTGATTTCGTTATAATATGAGCAAAAAATTTATTGTAAATCGAAATGGTTTTGTGTAAATTTCAAAACATTGAACCAATGTATTGCGGGATATAGCTGCTAGTAGACACATGTAGAGAATAGCTCAGTGGCCTAAGTCGCTCTACATCGGATAATCATATTCTATTGACTCCTGCATGGCGAGTTTGAATCCTAGTTAGGGACTGACTTTACTTTTTTCAAATTTTTTTATCTCATTACACTTTACCGTTAACTAATCAGATTGTTGTTATTCGGATGATATTTGTACCGAGTTTTTTTTATTAAAAAAAATAATTAGACAAAGAGGCAATGAAAGTTTTAAGACTTAATTTAATTGAAATTGCATATGTGGTTGCTTGTTCTTGCCCTAACTTAGTGAAGCCGTTCCATATTTAATACAGTCGTAGACTTTTCCTGTGGCTTTACAAGTGCTTGTTTTAGTGAATTTTCTTTAAAAAAAACTTCGGGGAGGTCCCGACTGTTGAAGTTTCAAAAAATTTCTTCAAATTAACGCGAACTAGGCCCCGTAGAACCCATATCCAGGGTCATATATATATATATATATATATATATATATATATATATATATATATATATATATATATATATATATATATATATATATATATATATATATATATATATATATATATATATATATATATATATATATATATATATATATAAAGGGTAAACAATTTACCATAATTTAGTTCTGTAAGTTTAAAGACAAAAAGTGGGGTTTTCTTCAAAACGTAAAAAGTCGTGATTTGAAACGTCAAAATTGGAAACATTTAGGCAAAGAGCCTGAAAGGAATACGGATTATGTAAAGAGTGTTCTGAAAACCCTTAAGTTTCAGCTTAAACCATCATTGCCCTTCATTTTAATAAAATATTTCCAGGAAATTCATTTCAAATAGACATATTCTCTCATGCTTTGGAAATAGTTTTAGTTAAATTTATGGTTTGACGGTCTATAATTTTTAGCTAATTTTCACAGAAAAAAATTCGTTTATGAGAAGACCGCGGCTTTTGAATTCTAAAAAGATTTCTTCAAATGAGCGTAAACTAGGCCCCCTGGAATCAATTACCGGGTTTACTCTCTGTTTACATATATACAGTGTGAGGCATTTCTACGGCAAAGCTCAATATTATTGTTATTATGCAAGATACGAGAAAAAATTGTATACGTTACCTATAGGGTGTTTTGAGCTGCATATTATAAAATTATTTTGACAACTACAGAATGGCCCAAAAGTCATTGGTGATACCTAATTTTTTTTCAACATCCCTTATTGCATTTTTGCATCTTTCATCGAAATATGATGCATGTTTGTAAAAAAAATCGAGACGCAGTAAGTGCGTTTTAGTAGCGAGTTTTCATTAAACTCTTCAAAATTCAATGACGCAATTTGCTATTAACCTAAGGCTCGTCAGCTAGGAAACGAGTTTTCTCGGAAATATTTATTTTCGGAAAATTTTTGCACCTTTTTAAAAAAAGTTATGTTGGTTAAATATGGTACATTGTTCCTACTATATAGGTTATACCTGTGGCCAAATTGATTCCTGCTTGGATCAAAGAGACATATTGTCTACTAAAAACATTTTAAGAAAATTCACTTCCATAACGCACTTGCTGCGACCAGACTTTTTTACCTCTTGTCGGCACCTTGAATTAGTAATCCGATTAACGACGAGCTCAGAGAAGGGCCTGTTTCGGTGAGCTGGCAAGGACTTCTATCTTCGGCAACGACACATGTGATTATATATATATATATATATATATATATATATATATATATATATATATATATATATATATATATATATATATATATATATATATAATTGAAATTGACCCCGGATATATGTTCTAGGGGCCTTGATCGCGCTAATTCGTGAATTTTTTCTACGAAATATTTATCGCTATTTATTTTTATGTAAATACCAAATCAATAACCATAAAAAAGTTTTCGTACAATTTGCAGACGACTTCATGTTTAATAAGAAATTGAGGTATTTACTAAAGCAAAATTCGTGGGCTGTAGACACGCAGCTTATTACGCTTAGGGGATAACTAGGGCTATGCTCAAACTACGATCAAGTGTGGACCCTTTAATCGAAGTTTGCGGTCGCTAATTGGTCTGGCATATACATAACTGTCATTATCTTAAATCAGTTTATAAGATCAGTGTTAATCCCAGAGAGTATACGTCGTATTCATCCCTACTTAATATGTCTGCAGGCTTGAATTCAGATGTCATATTTTGAAATGCGATGAAAGTTATTCTGACAGGAACAGAACGTAATGAATGAATCTGTTTCAAAATTAGTGCGGCTCTCTCTCGCCGAATTTAAATAACAATACTCTCGCTATGTTATAAAGGGAAACTTCGTAAACCGGGTCTTTTTTGTTTTATTTTTATAGCGTATTTTTTCATGCATATATAAAAGTTTATTTGTTTTTATTTAAAATTTATATCTACCACTGGAGTCATGATAATTTCAAAAGGTTTTTACTAAAACTGTTTACTTTTTATCACGCCGACTTAACGAATGAATGAAGAACGTTTTTCCAAGTCGTTGAGAAAAGTCTGGACGCAGCAAGTGCGTTCTGGTAACGATTTTTTTTAAATCATGTAGGACAATTGTTTTTAACGAAAATACATTAAAAATCCTTATTATGCACAGATTTGCGTTTAAGGTTTTTTAAGAAAAATTGGTAGTTTTTTTTTGATTTGTTGCGAATGGTACATATTAACTTTTATCAAGTTTAAGGACGACTAATTTTCTGTTTTCAACAAATTTTCATAGACTCTTAGAATTAAAAAAAAATATCTAAATAAACCCAAACCAGCATCTTCAACGCTCATATATATATATATATATATATATATATATATATATATATATATATATATATATATATATATATATATATATATATACAGGGTAGCCCATTATTCTGGGATTCTTCGATATCTCCTAAGCTATTTAAGGTATCACAAAAATTTAAAAACAAAGGTTCCTTTGTTTTTGATGGTGTATAAACTAAAATTATTTTAAACTATGTCCCATAAGATACCGGCAGCATGCAACTTTGATATTTTAAATGAAACATATATATTATTACACATTTCGATCCTACGTAAAATTTCAATGTTACTTTATATAAGGTACTATATTATGTCATCAATCGATAGTTTTTGCATTATTCAATTTTTTCAAAAAATTTTGACACTTGCACAGGTTTGCAAAAAACCTAGTACTTCCTCTGCAAACAAAGATATCAAGATGTTTCTTGTTGTAAGCTTAAGCTTAATATTGTTTAACTGCGGATAAAATGTTATACTTCGATTTGCAATATACAGGGTGTTTGTTTATCTAGACTGTTCGCTTTGTCATATTTCAGACGCTAAAAACTCATTTTTTTTTCAAATGAAACACCCTATATATTTTTTCTAAATCTTATAGAAAATTCAATTCTGCATTGATATATGGTGCATACTATACACCTATTACATATAGTTTTAAGGTTAAAATCAACTCTTTATTTTATTGGGTGGATTTAAATAGTCTCCAATTAATTAGTAGACATTATTTAGTAAATTTATTATTATTATTATTATATTGTTATTATTATTGGATAACTCAATGCCTCGAAAGCCTATTTTAGTAAACAAGCTTATGAACTTACCTTTTATTAAGGAAAGATCAATTGAAAAAGATGGTATAAAAGATCGTATTCTCGGTGTAATACATGTTATACAAAACTACTATATTAGATTGTCTTCAAGTATTCTATTACATATGTTAAACAATTAAATATGGATTTTACGGGAAAATATCACTAATGATTAAATTATTTAAACTAGTAAACACTGTAACAATTAAATAATAGTCAATATGATAATGTAATATTCAACAAAAAATTTATTAATGAAGCCACATGTCTCGCCTCTTTTCCAAAGGAATCTCTTCTACCAGATCGGAAAGAATAGTTCTTAATAATTCTAAATACTAGGCACAAGTAAGACATTCCTTAAAGAAGTGTGGTCCAATAAGATAGTGCTAAAAATACCAGCCCAAACATTTATGGTCCATCTATGCTGGTTATCAATTACCAGTGCTACGTGGGGATTTTCTGTTGCATAATGATGATACTTGTGCCTATTTAATAAACCATTGCTATTAAATGTAAATTCGTCAGTGAATAATACTTTATCAAAGAAACTTACATTTGTATTCACTTTTTGGAGTGCCCATAGAGCAAATGTAACCTTTAGCTGATGATCCTGATCACTTAAATATTGGGTGACACATACACGGTAGGGATGATACTTGTTCGTTTTAATTATTCTTGGTACTGATGTTCTAGGAATGTCTAAGTACTTACTTACATCCTTGGCGCTTCTTTGAGGTTCTTCTATAACAGCCAGCAATACAGCTTCCTGTGCAGCTTCAGTTAGTACAGAGTCAGTTCCTTTATGTTTATTGTAAGAAACGTTACCGGTTTCCTCAAATATTTGCTTCCACTCTTGAAATGCAGTTTTTCTTGGCGATCTCCTTTCTGGATACCGCTCTCTGTAAACCCTTGAAGTCAGAAAACAATTCATGTGGCACTCTCCTAATATAAACACCATATCTGCAAGCTCTTCTTTACTGAAATTTATTTTAATATGCACGCGTACTTAATTACAATTAACAACACAAGTACTTTTTGTCAGTTTATAGCTTCTGTCAGAATATTTTAATTTCTCAAGTGTCATAGCCTACCTATTATGATTTATTAATTCATTTACAAACCATCTATCTTTTTCAGTTGACCTTTCCTTAATCAACAGTAATAGGCCTTCGATGCATTTTGTTATCCAATAAAACGACGGAAATTCTAGTAAATAAACTATTTACATTGTAATGTTAATTTTTTGCTAAATTTGATGCAACTCCTATAAGACACATACAATATCTTAAGATCTTCTTTGCTGTTATAGATTGTTATTAAAACCTGTTTGACCTGAAAGAGTAAGTTATTACAAGTTCAACTATCTATAAGAATATATTTTGATAGTATTTGTTTGCCAAATTGACTAAATAATGTCAAAGCCTACTAATTAATTAGAGACTCTATTTAATTCGACCCAATAAAATAAAGAGTTAATTGTAACCTTAAAACTATATGTAATAGGTGTAAGTATGCACCATAGATCGATGCAGAATTGAATTCTCTATAAGATTCAGAAAAAATATATAGGGTGATTCATTTGAAAAAAAAATCAGTTTTTAGCGTGTGAAATATGGCAAAGTGAACAGTCTAGATAAGCATCCTGCAAATCGAAGTATAACATATTACTCGTAGTTAGGAAATATTAAGCTTAAGCTTACAATAAGAAACATCTTGACATCTTTGTTTGTAGAGGAAATATTCGGTTTTTTGCAAACCTGTGCAAGTGTCAAATTTTTTTGAAAAAATGGAAAAACTCAAAAACTATTGATTTATGACATATAGTACCTCATATAAAGTAACATTGAAATTTTATGTAGGATCTAAATATGTAATAATATATAGGATGTTCTATTTAAAATATCAAAGTTGCATGCTGCCGGTGACTTATGGGACATGCTGTATAGTTTAAAATAATTTATATATATATATATATATATATATATATATATATATATATATATATATATATATATATGTATATATATATATATATATATATATATATATATATATATATATATATATATATATATATATATATATATATATATATATATATATATATTATATATATATATATATATATATATATATATATATATACAGGGTGATTCACAACGCAATGGACGGAGAATGTGTGCGTGTATAGGACCTCAAAACATGCCGATTTTTATATAACATTTTTCTCTGACGCCCATGGATGGTAAGATATTGATCTCAGAATCTTCTGTAATAATTAAAAGAAACAGCTGTATTGCAGCAGTGCCCTAACATAAAACAAACAAATTTGTTAGATGGTTTTCTTTTATTAACATCCTTATTTGCCAAAAATTTGAAGTGGATTTAAATTCAAAAAGGGTGAATTAGGGGTGGGTCACCCTTTTAATGATTTGATTTTTTACACCCTAACCTAATTAAAAGTTAAAATTCAACAGTTTTATAGAGAATTAAATTTTCTATCTTTTTTTTCCTCGATCGATTTTCCGACAGCCACCCGTTTTTTAGAAAATTGAGATCTTTATGGTTGAGATCAAAATAAAATTACATCTCTTGAAGACTTTATTACACACTAACATATATGAAGTTTAGCAAACGCTATTAAAAACTAATAAATAAAAAAACATAAAAAAACACTAAAGATATTCTTCAAAATAACTTCCATTTTCTCCTCTCACACATAACTGCACCCTTCGTCGAAACTTAAAATCGACTCTGTTACGTAATTGGATGTCACTTTTAATAATGGTCCACTTATTATTGATGCAACTCCACAAATCTTTCTCAGTTTGAACTGGTGTCAAATACAGAGATTCTTTTAAAGCCCCCCAGAGAAAAAAGCCACGTTTATTCAAGTCTGGTGATCGTGCTGGCCAATGTTGAGGACACTTAATTATACGACCTATTCATCGATTTGGAAACTTATGGTTTTAAAATCCAAGAACATTTGTAGCGAAGTGTGGTGGCGCCCATCATACATAAATCACATTTCGGTGCGCAGTTGTAAGGACAGTTCATACAGTATCTCAGGAAGAACATTTTGCAGGAAAAGCAAATATGTTGAGCCATTTAAGTGGTTTGGTAAAATAACCTGCCCAACCAGTTGTCCTCCAACAACACCTGCCCACACGTTCATTTTAAATTCTCTTTGGAAATGGTGAGTTACTGTAGCATGTGGATTTACATCCGAATATTCGTGGCAGTTGTGCACCCTCGCAATCACTCTCCTTGTAAAGCAAGCTTCATCCGTAAAAAGAATGGTCTTTGGTAAAATCAATGTTTTTATCGAATGGTAAAAGTTCTTATTGTTGATCATCCATCCTCATTGAAGTGTTCCAAGAAATATATCTATAAAAATTGTATCAAAAACGATTTCTTAAAATTTTTACCTCTAGTTTTTTAGAAGGTTCCTCTCTAGTATTGATTGCGATCGAACCTGCTAGATCTTTTACTGGTATGGTTTCTGGCAAAAATGGTATCAACCTGTAGCACGGAACCCACATATGGTATTTTTAGCGATTGCTAATTTTGCTGCTGTTGCCAATGCTTCTGCCATCAAGCCACCAAAACTTAAACTGGTAATTCTTTGTTGTGGATTGAGCCTGACAAAATTGTTGCATGCCTCGTTTTGGTGGTTTCTTATAGATTTAAAAGCTGAGCTATTTAAGGGCTGGAAATAGTGAGTAGTAGGGGAAGGTAGACATATTATAATTTCGTGTTCATCAGCGAACTCTAGTATTTCACACAAATTGCAAAGAGAGGTACGACCATCTAGAATCGGAAGTACTTTTTTTGCGGGTTTTCTAGACAAAAAGTTTTTTTTAGCCAGTTGAAGAACATTTCTGCATGAACATATGCATACTTTTCAATCATCGGAACTATCCAGTCATCCAGTCAGGCGGCATTCCATTTGAAAATTCTGGTTTGATGTTTTTACCTTAAAAAACTGCAGTTCGGGTTACGAAACTGCCTTTTCATTGCTGCAGCAAGCCAGGGCACTGATCGTTTCACCTTTTTTGTCAGAAGTTAGGTAAGAAAGTTTTAAGAACCTTTAGCAGCAGTAATCTTCCCTGGTTTGTTATTCAACTGTAATCCGGTCTCATCTACGTTGAATATATTTCCATATTTCTCTAGGGGTAAGTTTTTTGACAATACTTCTTCCACCAAACGAAAATAATTGTTGACTGCCCCTCTGCACAGTGCAGTAGAGCTTTCCAGAGAAATTCCCTCGGCAGTACGTACTCAGAAATTGCGATATCGCTGCAGAAACAGGTGAAACCAATCGTAGCCTGCTTTTCTTTCTTCTTTATTAAAGCGACAAGCTTAACCTATCTCCACTGCAAGAGCAAATGCCATGAATCGGATATCATTACTAGTGAGAGCGGATCAAAATTGTTTGTGTTTTTTAACATGCAAAAACTAGTTGTCGTATACCAATGTTGAAGGAGGGCCTGGAGGAATGTCTTTGTCAAATTTCCACACGCTTTTTGTCGAAGTAATGTAGTCTTGGGAATTACAAATTTTCTGGAACCTTCATTAACGCCAGTTGTACCGTTGTTTATAGCATCTACAGCTTCAGCCTAGTTGCCTCTAGAGACAGTATAATTGCGTTTGTACTTCGTTGGCATGCTTTAAGAAAGAAAACTACAATCAATAATTAACGTAGAATTGCACTTGTTAATCGGTCCATCTAAGCCTAACCAAAGTCGCACATCTTTCTCGTCCGGAGGAGAGAGATAGACCAGTAAAAAACTAATTTCGTATTTAATCCTTTCATGATCTGAGGTTAGAGTACGCTGAGTGATGATTATCATCATGCATTAGTTTCAAAAAGACAAAAATATCTACTTACATGTTTGCAAACAGCACCTCTTACTTTCCACCGTATAAATTTTATGACACACATAAATTCATACAAAACTTGCAACGTAAATACAGCACGCAGCAGCTCGCTTGATGTTTACCGGTCACTTTCAGTCACGCTCTAAGATATTATATACAGGCTGTTTCAAAAAACATGCACCATCGCTCGTGGGGCAATTCCTTACTAAAAAATAAGAAAAAAAGTTCCTGTGCATATGGGCCCGGAAACGCATAGTTTCCAATATACAAGGAGTTGAATTTTAATTATTTTGTTAATTTTTTATAAATAATTTCAAAACCACTGGATTGATTTTAATGAAACTTGGAACTTGAAAGTGTATTATGAAAGTACATATTTTCAAGTGAAAATCTACTTACAACTGCGTCAGTTGCGTGCGTACGGGGTAACTGTAAAAATTCATTTGGGGAAAAAATATGTGCGCCACTGTCTTTTTCCAATTTTGATACATCAGTTATGAAGCTTATTACATAAGCCACAAAAGCTGCCTCTTGGTATTTTTTCGTTCAGGGTATCCCCTAGGAGATATGATTAATTTTATAAAAAGGGACAAAGTACCGATTCGTTGGAGTAATGAAAACAGTAATCGTAAAGTGCCATGAAACTATAATTTTTGACAGTTATCTAAATTCTACAATTTTGAAGTGCTTTGTAGGCGTCAAAAGAGTTTTCGTGCTATTATTTAAATTTTGATACGGTGCAGTATTTTCGTTTTTAGTTATTTGTTGATACTGAGCTGCTCATTAATATTATTTCCTCCTCTCAAGATGGTTTTCATTAAGTACACTTCATCGGATTTGACTGAGATGTTGTTAATTTATGGACAAACAAATCAAAATGCTAGACAAGCTGTGCAAGTTTATCAGGAAACTTATCCGCAAAGAAGAATTGCTGACAAAAATATTTTCCCACGTATTGTAAGACATTTGAGAGAAACTGGTTCTTTAAAACCTTTAAAAGCTGACTCTGGACGCAGAAGATACCGCCGAACTGTACGAGTTGAAGAGGCAATATTAAATAGAGTTGAACGTGATCCTAGTACAAGTACGAGAATTATTGCCACCGAACTGGGTATTATTTCGGCATCATCAGTTCACAGAACTCTGAAGGATCAAAGTTTATATCCCTATCATTTTACACGTGTCCAGGAACTTCTACCTAGAGACTTTCAACCAAGGGTAATGTTTTGTCAGTGGTTCTTAAACAAACTTAGGCACGACCAACATTTTTCTAAACGTGTACTATTTACTGATGAGGCGTCATTTACGCGAAAAGGTATCGTAAATTTTCACAATTTACATACATGGGCCGATGAAAACCCACACTCTCTAAGAGTTTTCGCAGTATCAATTTTCCATCAATATTTGGGCTGCTATTATTGAAAATCACATAATTGGTCCTGTTGTTCTACCGAATCGTCTTGACCATGAATCATATTTAAACTTTTTACAAAATGATTTGCCGTTGTTACTACCGCTTTTTATAAGAAATGGTACAATGTGGTTCCAGCACGATGGTGCGCCCGCACATCTTGCAGCAGTTGTAAGAACATATTTAGCCAACACATACGGTCACCGATGGATTGGTCGTGGATGTCCGGTGTCATGGCCACCTCGATCTCCGGACCTGAATCCTTTCGATTTTTATTTGTGGGGTCATTTAAAAGAAATAGTGTATAAAACACCACACGAGAAGAATTGTTGGGAAGAATAGAATTTCCTTTTTACAGCATTAGAGAAGATCAAAATATTTGCAGAAGAGTAAGAAGATCTTTGCGCAGAAGGTTAAATAATTGTAACGACGCTAATGGTGGTCACTTTCAACATTTTCTTTAGCTTTGTTATTAAAGTCAATTGAGTAATGTACAAAAAACTAGAGTTTGGAAAAATCATGGTGTCTTTACGATTATTTTTTTCATTTGTATTTTTATTTTTTATTTATCATTTTTTATCAATGTTTGTAATATTCATTTCAATGTTTATCACCAATAAGTTTTACGTAGGTTAGTTATTTGCACGTTTATTGCTGTAATGTTTACTGTATGTTTTGTTTTTCATATTTTTATGGTTGCAGTAAACATATATTATTATTATTATTACGCCGACTAATCGGTACTTTGCCCCTTTTTATAAAATTAATCATATCTCCTAGGGGATACCCTGAACGAAAAAATACCAAGAGGTAGCTTTTGTGGAAATATGTAATAAGCTTCATAACTGATGTATCAAAATTGGAAAAAGACAGTGGCGCACATATTTTTTCCCCAAATGAATTTTTACAGTTGCCCCGTACGCACGCCACTGACGCAGTTGTAAGCAGATTCTCACTTGAAAATATGCACTTTCATAATACACTTTCAAGTACCAAGTTTCATTAAAATCAATCCAGTGGTTTTGAAATTATTTATAAAAAATTTAAAAAAAATTAAAATTCAACTCCCTGTATATTGGAAACTATGCGTTTCCGGGCCCATGTGCACAGTAACTTTTTTTCTTATTTTTTAGTAAGGAATTGCCCCACGAGCGATGGTGCATGTTTTTTGAAACAGCCTGTATACCAGTAGCACCAAGTGGTACATCTAAGGCGGCACGCTGTCTCTCCCGGAATCACATTATATATATATATATATATATATATATATATATATATATATATATATATATATATATATATATATATATATAAGAGAGAGAGAGAGAGAGAGAGAGAGAGAGAGAGAGAGAGAGAGAGCATTAACCCACCGACGTGCGTGAATAAAGTCACCCTGTATAATGACGACGTTTTACGGCGCCTGGCTGATTATTTTCGTGAGGATCTAAATAACATAACTTACCAAATATATCATTCGCGCTATTTTATGGCACCATTATATGTTTTATGATGTATTTTTATAGGTCCCCAAACCAAAATTGTAATCGTGTTTTAGGACTAAACACACGAGCATAATTATTTTGTTTTTGTGTGAGATACATACGAGCTTTCGCTACTACTAGTGAATTTTCATTTAGAAAATTCACTAATAGAGAGTTATCGATGGTAAGATATTTGAAAATTTTCTTCAAATGAGAGCGAATTAGTGCCCCCAGAACTCAAATCCAAGGTCAGTTAAAAAGTTTATATATATATATATATATATATATATATATATATATATATATATATATATATATATATATATATATATATATATATATATATATATATATATATATATATATATATATATATATATATATATATATATATATATATATATATACATTTTTTCATCCAATTCGATGAATCACATTTTGCTGAATGCCGAGATACCCCATATGTAGTAGGGATGGGCACATTTCTTTAAACATCGAGGTTAACATCGATGTTTAACATCGAAACCTACTATCGATGGTAGGAAAAACATCGACTGGAAAACATCGATGTTGGGAAACATCGATGTTTTCAAAATAACAGTAAATTTACTTATTCTATGTTCTTTCGAATAAAAATACTCCGATGCAGATTATGGCGGGTGCAGGTTAAAAAACGGCTATTACTGGTTCTGTGTTACTGTCAGAGTCCAGCGCCATTAGTCTCCGAGCCTTAAACGTTCCTATTTATGATGTTACTGCGTCAATTAATCGGACAGGAGTGCCCATTTATGCCAGGTAGCCGGAATTTAATACTTACTGCGTTCACATACAGGTGTCGCTTAACACACAATGTGCAAAGAGTAAAGAATCAATTAGTAATTTGTTTAGTAAATTGATGTATTTTTTATCTACTTAAAGACTTTCGAACTGAAAAATTATAGGACATTGGGATACGTAAAGATGTTTCGATGATTACAAATAACATCGATGTTAAAAATATAACATCGAAATCACAACATCGGTGTTTTAAACATCGATGTTCAATGGAAATCATCGATATTCGAAAAACATCCATGTTAGGTGCCCATCCCTAATATGCAGGGTCTAATATTACAGTTTTAAATACAGTGTGGAAATTTGATACCGGAATATTAAAGGCCAGATGTAAGGCTAGATGTATTCTCGCCACAATTAGAACCGTAGACCGGTTTCGCTCTAATTAGAGCTCTTCAGTACGGCATACTAATTGTAGCGAAAATACACCTATAAAATAAAACGGCTATGGTATCCAGCCCTCCAACGCTAAGTGAGTGGTAGACACGCAGCAACGTGCCGCCACCTAGTTGCGGAACCAAGTAGTATGTTGTCACGCCAGCTCCAAATAACACAAAGTGTTAAAAAATAGAGACTGTATACAACCAACTGATAATTCAGTAAATTGTCAGCCCTGGCCCATTTCTATCCTAATACAGGGAGAAAATATGTAAGGCTAGATGTATTCTCGTCACAATTAGAACCGTAGACCGGTTTCGTTCTAAATAGAGCTCTTCAGTACGGCATACTAATTGTAGCGAAAATACACCTACAAAATAAAACGACTATGGTAGCCAGCCCTCCAACACTAAGTCAGTGGTTCCGCAACTAATTGGCGGTACGTTGCTTCGTGTCTACCACTCACTCAGTGTTGGAGGGCTGGATAACATATTCGTTTTATTTTATAGGTGTATTTTCGCTACAATTAGTATGCCGTACTGAAGAGCTCTAATTCGAGCGAAACCGGTCTACAGTTCTAATTGTGGCGAGAATACATCTAGACTTACATACTTTGTCCCTATATTAGGGTAGAAATAGGACAGGGCTGACAATTTACTGAATTGTTAGTTGGTTGTAGACAGTCTCTATTTTTTAACACTTTGTGTTATTTGGAGCTAGCATGACAACATACTGCTTTATTCCGAAACTAGGTGGCGGTACTTTGCTGCGTGCCTACCACTCACTTAGTACCGGAATATTAAAACTAAATAGTTTATCCTGAAATTAAAATTTCGAAAATAAACTTAATAGAAACGTCCCTTTCTTATAATATATGTTCAAAATCTTCTCTATTCACTTGCACACAACAAAATAATGTGCTCTAGAATTGTTCACTCCCTCTTATCTTAAATTTTTTATCTTGTCTGTTATCTAGCACGTACTTGGTATCATTAATCCTTAACAGTTTTAAGGTGCCTCAAAAACAAAAAAATGCATCCCTAGAAACTACAATACGTTCAAGAGTTGATTGACGGTGATTCTGATTGAAGACTGCAATTTTGTGAACAACTGTTGGACATGTTACATAGAAATGTTATTTCTTCTGCTGACGTTCTGTTTTCCAATGGAGCAACATTTCTTTTGAATTGCGATGTAAACAGACAAAATTGCAGGTACTGAGCTACCAAAAACCGGCACTGGATGCGACAAACACACACTCAGCGTCCTCAGAAGTTTTAACGTTTGGGCTGGTATCATTGGTGATCACGTAGTTGGACCTGTTTTTATAGAAAATCTAAACGGTCCAAGATATTTAGAAATGCGAAGCTAACAGGTTGTCCCAATGTTAACAGAATTGTATCCAAATGCAATCGAACCTAATATTCCCCATGAAAGAATATGGTTTCAACAAGACGGTGCCCTGCCCCACTTTGCTCTTCAAGTATGGTAGTATTTACACGAAGTCTTTCCACAAAAATGGATTGGACGAAGAGGTTTCGTAGAATTGCCCGCTATATCACTAGATCTTACACCTCTTCATTTCTTTTAATGGGGATATCTTAAAAACAGAGTGTATAAAACGCAATCTGCTGATATAGATGATTTGAAAATGAAAACAACAGTAGTTACGAACGTAACGCGTGACGTGTGGATTAGAGTTAGGAAAGAATTCCAGAGCAGATTATTTCGTTGTGTGCAAGTGAATGGAGAATATTTTGAACATTTATTATAAGAGAGGGACGTTTTTATTAAGTTTATTTTCGAAATTTGAATTTCAGGGTAAACTGTTTAGTTTTAATATTCCGGTATTAAGTTTCCACCCTGTATTGAAAACTGTAATATATGACCATACATCTCCGCATTCAGAAAATGTGATCCAGCGGATTGTGATGAAAAAATCTGGGGTTGCTATTTAAAAAAATGATAAAGTGGTGGTGGTAAAATGGTGGGAGTTTAATACTTTCAACTGTGGTTATAAGATAATGTTCTACAAATTAAACTCATGTGCCTCAACGTTCCCCACAAAAACTATTTTTTGCTGAATAATGAATTTTATTCCATAAGCACTGTATATAGAAACGTCACAATGGAAATTGACACCGGATATGTGTTTAAGGGAGCGCTTATTTGAAAAAGTGTTTTCAAAATTCAAAAGTCGCGATCTCCTCATTAGTGAATTTTTTCTACGAGAATTTACTAAAAAGGCTTAGTGTAGCTTTGTATAATTTCAAACTCACCAGCGTATTAAATCTTTATTGCGATTTCAACGTATAGTGTTTCCCCGTAATCCGATAATCAATTTTCTACCTTACTCCACTAATTCAGCCGAAGTCATGATAAATTTCGTGCTCGCACTACCAAGTTAGTGTGCTCTGAAACAGTTCAAACCAACTAATAATGGATTTTATTTAGCACATTGGAAATAGGTACAACTCTAAGTTGAGGAAGTAGTAAAATAGAAGTGTGCGGTGTACAGAATGATTGCGACCATAAGTTCACTCAGACAGATATAATTTGTTACTTTGGTTGATTAGGTGGTAAGTTTGTTGGGGATAAGTTGGAACTATTCCTGGTGTTCTCAAACAGGTAAATCCTCTTAATAATGCGGTCTGTTTCCCCAACCTATTTACATAAACCTCATGGTAAGATATGCAAAGACGCTTGTGTGAATTTCTCATACCAGTCGTATGTCTACTTTGGGCCAAAAACACAGTATTGACAGTTTTATTCCGCCTTTGAGGCAGAAAGTTTGCTACGTTTTACGATTTAATAAACTTTGCTGTGAATTTATACAAGGCAAAACTGAGCTGAACTTATATCTTGTTTCGTAATTTCGGCTTTTGTTAAAGTATGGTAAGTTTAATTGAATACAACGCAATTGCAAGAAAAAATTATATAAAACCTTTGCCTCTGAACATATTGGCCTAAGGTAAACAACATTTCTGAGAACAAAAATAACAACCGCGAAGGTCGCTTCACTAAAGTGGTTTAATGAATTTTATACGAGGTGTATTTGAAAAGTCAGAATGGGAAATACAGCAATTAAAAATGTCCCTCTTTGACACTTATGGGTAGATATCGTTGAGAAAGAAATATTTATTATTCATTCAATCTAGAGTCAGTCTTAATTGTGGGCCGCTAAGAAAAGGACCTGGCTTATTGTGACAATAAAATAAAATCTTGAACATTTTGTAAATTATATGATTACCGGGAAAGATAAAAATCCCCCTGGCAGGAGAAAAGAAAATTTAGGAAAAAATGTTGCTCAATAAATCTAGTATCACACAAACTATATACGACGAGTAGTAATAGTTCGGATGCAGCAAGTGCGTTATGGGAGCACATTTATTTAACATTTTTTAAAATTCGAATAAATTGATTTTCTCCCATTTAATATAATCCAACTTTGGTGTGTAACAAAAACTTTATAAAGGCAGCATGTGTACGGAATTTCATCAAACCCAGTTCATTGTTTCTGAGATTAATTTTGTTTGTACTTTTCTTAATTGAAATCTCTCTATGAAAATTCGCTTCTATAACGAACTTTCTCTCTCCAGACTTTTTAGTGACACTTTATTAAAAAAAACTCACTAATATAGAGGTATCGATGGAAAAGCTTTCGGAGAATGTCTTCATGCCAGCAGGCATTAGAGTCCCTAGAACCCATAATTCCTTTCACCTTGTTCATAGCTTGGATGAGTT
Source organism: Tillus elongatus (assembly GCA_964006375.1). Lineage (NCBI taxonomy): Eukaryota > Metazoa > Arthropoda > Insecta > Coleoptera > Cleridae > Tillus > Tillus elongatus. The sequence continues at coordinate 110,984,346 of OZ023262.1, read as the reverse complement.
TGTTGCGTGATGCAGTAAAATGCTTAAATTTTTTAAAGACCCAATATCTATGAAGTTACTCTAAGTATGAAACAAAAACTTTACAAGCTCGTAGATACCGTACAGTGGTCCTATCTACCAAATTTAAATACAATTGATTTAAAAACTCTTGAGCTTTCGTAAATAAAAAATAGTGGTACAAATTGAACTATCAGTTCCACATAACTGTGATAATTTACTCTCCTCAAAAAGGCCTTCTCATGAAATGAATTTAGGGTTCATGATTTGACCACAAAGAAAATATTTACGACGTTTAAGCGCAAACATATTTTTAAATTTTCTGTCACCGATACCACGCTTCCACACGCATTGACGTTGAGAAACTAATAGTGCTGCAAATCGAATCATAACTTCCCCATAGCTGTGACAATTTACTCTCCTTAGAAAGACATTCTCATAAAATAAATTAGGGTCCATGACTTGACCACAAAGAAATTATTCCTATTTCTGTACCCAAAAACTTCTGAAAGGCTATATTACTCGATTTCCAATTGTAAAGTGTCAGTTTTCCTAATCGACCCACTATTTCTTTCCTTTTTTCTGAAGCGATCCTGCTCACAATTTAGGCTATGAACAGCTGCTTGGGCTAAAAAATTTAATGTTGATTCTCTAATGAAAAAACAATTTAATATTACACTTCTACATGATCAACCTCTACTTGAGTTTCATGGAAAATATAAAGTTGACCTTGATTTGACCTTGAAAGTCATCGCCAAGATAAAATCCAATTTCACAATTAGATATCCAATAAAAATCCTTGTATGAAACTTTTTTCACCGCGACTAGAATTTTCAGAGCTTTGTGCTATTCGGTTACTTGTGTGACACCACACAATTGCTAAATTTAGGCCATCACTCCAACCAATTTTATGGTGAAATGTGAATTTTCTGATGAAAAAATAAGAGCGGGAACTAAACTCTACGTACACTTAATAATGAGAAATTTTTCTCTACAAAATACAAAACAAGACGAATGTAAACGTAAACAACAAAAGTTCGGGACCCAACAAGTGCGTTATAGTACTGAATTTTCATAAGAATTGTACACGATTAGTAAGATATACTACTAAAACTAATTCTTCAAATATAAATAGACATTGGATATCGGTTTTAGAGTCCCAGTTAGCGATTATTTGAAAAAATTTATATTTTATCTGGAGCTAAAAAAATTAAAATTGGTCTTAGATATAATATGTAAGTACTGCAAGTGCCTTTATATTAAAAAAAAATCTTACCAATTTCATTAAAGTTGCAAAACATTTTCAGAAAATATTAATTATTTACAAAAGGAATGTACCTGTCAAATTATAAATATGGTAGGTATTTTTTCTTATTGATGGTTTGGATAGTTTTGTTTTAGTCAACCCATTCAGTTTTGCAAACAAAAACAACATAAAAGGTTTTTTAGAACAAATTTGTAGTTATCCGCGAAGCTCATTATGTTATTTTTCTTTAATTTAGTACCAACGTGCGTTTACGTAGGTGCTGCTAAGATTCAAGATTGAAGATTCTGGCTTAAGGGGAAATTTATTGAGCTATCGGGTTTGAAATATTTTTACGAAAATTTCCTACCACAATTTATATATATATATATATATATATATATATATATATATATATATATATATATATATATATATAACAGAATTTTTTAACACAGCATTTCTGTATTTTATACAAGGAGAAACGTTGTCTCCTTGCGGCCTTGCTCTTAGGCTTTCTCCTTGTATAAAATATATGATTGAAGGGAGGCGTAACAGTCGTTACAAGTTAGAGTGCTAATATTTGTATACTTTTAAGGGCATTTACGACCAAAAAGGGGCTATACTTTTAAAAAAAAAACACTCTGTACTAATCACTCGATATATTTCACTGGGAGATCTTTGGGATTCGAAACGAGATATATCGAATAATTAGTACAGAGTGACTTTCCTTAAAATATAGCCTTCTTTTTTTGGTCGCTAATGCCCTCAAAAGTACACACACAAATATATATATATATATATATATATATATATATATATATATATATATATATATATATATATATATATATATATATATATATATATATTAGCAAATTTTCGTAGAGAAAAATCATTATTACTAATACCGCGACTTATGACTTAAAAAGATTTCTTCAAATGACCGGAAACTAGAACCCCAGAACCCACATACAAGGTCAGTTTCAGTTTTTGCCTGTTTACACATATACAGGCTGACACATTTCAACGGTAAAGCTCAATGTATCCGTTATTATACAAGATATAAGAAAAAGGTATATACGTTAATTATATGGTGTCTCGATCTGTCGATTTGCCTCTAACCATTATGACAAGATCATCAGCATACGCCTGGACCTCAACCTCCCAGAGTCAGAGGATAGCCAGCAAATCGTCCACAAAGAGGGACCACAGCAGGGGGGATAGAACGCCCCCCTGAGGACACACCTCGCAGCCCTGACGCCGACCACCTCTCCCGGCAACGAGGTAATAATGGTCCGATTGTGCAGCATGTGTCTGATCCAGCCACAGATGGTAGGTTCCACCCCCCTAGCGATAGTGGCCTCGTAGAGGGAGATCGGTAATGCATTATTAAATGCTCCTTCGATGTCGAGAAATGCCGCCACCGCAACCTCTCCATTTTCCAGAAAGTGTGTGATCTTCTCGACGAGGTTATTGAGCGCTAGCTCAGTTGATTTGCCAGTTTGATAGGCATACTGGTGGGTATTTAGGGGGTTATTGGGTAAGATGTTCCCCCTAATGTGTTCGTCCAGTATTTTTTCCAATCCCTTCAGGAGGAATGATGTAATGCTGAGAGGTCTCAGTGATGTAGGTAGGATGTCCTTACGTCCCAATTTGGGAATGTAAACCCCCCTAACGACCGTCCAGCTGGATGGAATGTAGTTACACGCCAGACTGGCTCTGTACAGCCTGATAAGGTGAGGTAGGAGAATCTCCAGTCCCTTTTGTAGTAGGACCGGTACCACGTCATCCTTCCCTGGCTACTTGAATCGCTGGAAATGATTCACAGCACACTCCACTGCCGAGGCTGTAACTATTCGCCGAGCAACCCGCCGGTCCTCCCCGTGAGGGCGTTTAAATCGTCCCTCAGCCGGTAGGACCTCTCCGTTGCTCAGGATCAGACAATCTGGGAAGTGTGTGTGTGCTAAGAGCTCTAACGTTTCTTTCCGAGATTCAGTAAAGGAGCATCTGGTCGTTTTATCGATCCCAGCCCCTGTACACGGTCGCGTGAGAGAATCCTGTGGATCCTGGCCCTGCTGGGCATATTATTAATGTCCCCGTAGAACCTCCTCCAGGACTCCCTCTTAGCGTTCCTAATCTCTTTGTTATAGTGTGTTAGAGCGGTTTTATATTGCTCCCAGTTGCCTGTAGTCTTAGCACGATTGAAGAGACGTCTAACTTCCCTTCGTAGTTTATCGAGGTTATTATTCCACCAAGTAGACCCCCGACTGTCTCTCTTTGACCTTAGTGGACAGTTTTCGTAATATGCAGAGACAACAGCTTCCCTAACCTGTTCAGCCGCAATCTCAATCTCATCACGATCCCTCACTGTGGGGATAGCGGACCCAAGTCCGGCGGCGAGGGACTGTTTGTACCCCTCCCAATCCGTCCTCCTCGGGTCGCGCTACTCCACCACAGGTCTAGGGCCTGTTACAATATCAAATAGGATATGGGCATGATCAGAACATGAAGGTTCAGACGACACCCTCCATTTGAGAATTTTTGAGCTCAAAGGCCTTGAGCTGACCGTGAGATCTAAAACCTCTCTCCGATTAGCTGTAAGAAAGGTGGGTTCCGAGCCTATGTTGTTGACAACCAGCTCCTCCCCGAAAATATATTCAAATAGTGATTCACCTCGTCTGTTAGTGTCCGTGCTCCCCCAAACCAAGTGATGGGAGTTCGCATCACACCCCATTACGAGGTGATAGTTGTTCCTCTTGCAGTAGGCGATCAATTTCCGCACCTCTGCTGGAGGTGGTTGTTCTGCATCTTTGTCTCCAGGGAAATAGGCCGAACAGGCCACTACTTCCAGCCTGGTCCCCCCGGATGTGATCACGAGATGGATGGATGCCATGTCCTTGGTGCAGTATTCTGAAAGTGTAAAATACTGCAAGTTGTTTCTGATCCAGATACAGGCTCTGGGGTTTGTACCAGTGCCCACCTCTACTATCTTACCAGAAGTGTTACCCAGCCCTTTAGTTCGTTCCAAATTGGCGGTCCAGGGCTCTTGGAGAAGAGCAGTATCTATTTGCTCTTCCTTTAATTCCATGCTAAGGAGGTATGTCGTAGCCTTAGCATGATGCAAATTAGCTTGAATGCACCTTATGTTGGTGGGCATGAGGGTAGGAATATAGGTGTGTATAAAGGATAAAGGAGTGGGTTAAGGAGCTCGAAAGGAAAGGGATTTATGGTGCAAGTTCCTCCTCCTTTTTAGAAGCTCGATTACCAAGCTTCCTATAGGAGGGTCTACCTTTGGTAGTCGTCCTAGGGGTGGACTTTCCTTCCCCTGTTGTTTCCCTCTGGAAGTTCCAGTGAAAGGTTGAATCCTGCCACATCCTCTATTGGGTCTGTGAAAGTCGTGTCCATGTTTGGTCCCACGAGCAGCAAGGGGAAATAATCCTCCATGGAAGAGCCCCGCATCCCATGAAGAGGCATTTACACAGGGAGGTCGCCCGGTTTCCCTGGGGAGGGTTAACGTTAGCGACAGAATTACCATCCTGCCAATGCCCGGTCATATCGGCCAGAAGCATCATCGCTTCGGCACCAACCCGCCAACGACCTTGCGATGTGTTTTTTTTTATAGAGGACTCTCCTCGCAATGCCGGCCAATTAAGGTAAGCATTCCCGGCCCTCCTAAGACATGACTAGGTAGGGTTACGGTTTGGTTAGTTCATTTAGTTCACGTCTAATAGTAGACGCTATCCAGGGTGCACCACGGGGAGGCGAGCTAACTTTACACCCCGATATATACAATTAAAAAAAGGTCCCTCTTGTAACAACAAGACATATTTTTCCTTAAAAACCTTTTTTACGAAGATTCGCTAGCATAACGCATTTTCTGCGTCCAGGACGTTTTTTATTAGTGGAAATTTACTCCTCTGTTAACATAAACATCTCAAAATTAAGGATTTGCTACTTTTGCAATTATCGTAGCAAATATTTACAAATCCATTAGTTTAATGTATATAAAAGTGAATTAGAATATAAATACAGCACTTTGACGGTAATAATGGTGCATATACCTACAATTTTTATTAAAAACTGCATATTTCTATGGCGCGAAATTTCTGGATGCACAAATCATTATATTTTAACAGTTAGCTTGAATTCGTTTACATTTAAACACCCAAGACATCCAAACATAAAGCATCGGAAAGTAAATTATTAATGCTGGTTTGCAGTCTCGCTGGAGTCTTTCTAATTTGAATAAAATACAAAGGTGGTTTTAGAACATGATAGTTGGAGAGAGATATTATTCTATGGAATGATTTTCACGACCATGAAAGCAATTACAAGACACGCTAGGTAGTAATAAGTCCCGTGATAGTGGCCGTTACCGTTTCGCTACGTTGGCGCTACTCGAAAGCTATGACGGTGTTGAAACGGAGCCGGATAAGTTTCGGATACCACGCCACAACGTTGTTATCATTCCCCATTATGGTGTTTACTCCACCATATAAACGTTAATTTAATAGATCACTGGCGGCAAAACACTTATAAGTTATCTCGATAGTCGCTGCCACGTTGCAGCCACCAAATGTGCAAGTTGGTGGGGGATTGATTTTTCGGCTATAAGTAGATCATACATGCTACATCCAGTAAACTTAAGTCAATTTGATTTAAATCGGATAGAATCTAAAGAATATCTAAATAAACATATAGAGGGTAACATTGAAAAAAGTGCAAGGCATAGTACCACGAGATAGAGGACATAAAAAACAAAGAAATTGCCTGTACACTTATGTGCATACCCCTTTTGTTTTCAAGATTTGTTTTCAACTTTTTACGATAGATAATTTTATTTTATATAAAAAGATCCTTTTGATTTATTGTCGTCTTGCTCAAGATTTTTCTACACCAACCAAAATGGATTTCGTGTTGACTTGGTATTTTTTCCCAATAGCAAGTGCGTTTTTAAATATAGGGTTTGGAAATAGGTGTATTGATCATGGTGGGCTTATTGGATATGCACAACAAAGTCCCGACCTTAATCCACTCGATTTTTTTTTTGATTTTTATTTTTTTTTGTTGAAAAATTTGGTTTGTTCCGTAGAAATAAATAATGAAGACCATTTGTGGAACATAATTATGGAAGCTGCTGATAGGTTTCGTAATAATCCAGGCATATTTCAGAGATATCGTCAATCGAGAATCAGAAAATTAGAAAGGTGTATTTAGGAAAGAGACCTCCCATTTCAACACTCTATAAAGTTGCCCATTATTATTTGATTATTTTTGTTATTATTTCGGTTTATTTCCAGTTGCTTATAATTTTAAAGTTACTGATTTCGATTGTTTTATGGTCTTTATTTGCTACTCGAGGCAATATTAATAATTAATATTTAATAATATTTTTTTACAGGACCGTACAAATTTATTTACTCAAGTTAATGATTGTGAAATATCTGAGAGACGAGAATATCGTATTCCATACTTACCAGCCCAAAGAAGAAAGAACCTATAGAGTAGTAGTAAGATACTTACACCACACGACTCCAATTAACGAAATAAAGTTAGATATCCAAAAAGCTGGCCACAGAGTGAGAAATATTGTGAACATTAGGCATTATATTTCCAAAGATCCATTACCTCTTTTTTCATAGATCTAGAGCCACAAGAGATAATAATAAAAGTATATATGATTTGCAATTCATATGTAACACAAGAGTCGGTATAGAACCTCTAAAGAAAAGACGCGAAATAGTTCAATGTGCAAGGTGCCAAGAGTACAGCCATTCGAAGACCTACTGTAATAAACCATTCATTTGTGTAAAGTGCGGCGAACAACACGACAGCAAAATGTGCACGAAAACAAAAGAAACTCTAGCGAAATGTGCTCTATGTGAAGGTAGCCATCCAGCAAATTACAAAGGTTGCACCGTATACAGGGACCTCATAAAAACCAAAAACCCTAACCTGACTAGGAGATACCACCAAAAGCAACAAAATCTAACACAAGGACCACCGAAACATACACGTTGCAGCTAACATAAACACAGAAGTACCTAGCGACTACACTGAACTCAGCCTAAGCAGACCGCTATATAATCAAGTACTCAAACAAAGGCAACCTGTTTACACAGATGACCATCAAAATATCCTTGAAAACACGCTTACTTCTATCCTGGGCGAATTTAAATCCCTTTTCACACAACTGATGAATCAAAACCAGATTATGCTTAATCTGTTATCAAGACTTGTTATAAATTTCAATTGAAATGGCAAAGTTAGTACGCATTGCAACATGGAATGCCAACTGACTAACTAGTCGCAAACAAGAACTAATAACATTTGTCAACATTAACAAAATAGATATAATGCTAGTCTCTGAAACCCACTTAAGTCAGTATTCCGCATACCGTTCTTCTCTACATATGCTACAAATCATCCAGATGGCACCGCACACGGAGGTACTGCAGTACTCAACAGAAGCAACATTAAACATGACGTCCTACCCCCGTACGTAACGACTGAAATTGAAGCAACAACTATTTAGGTGTATACAGAAACCTGGAGTTTTGGTGCATCGGCTTTATATTCTCCACCAAGACACGCACTAAGTGAAGATCAATACAAAGATTTCTTCCAAACCCGCGGCCTTAGATTTATTGTTGGAGGGGACTGGAATGCGAAACACACTTACTGGGGCTCTAGACTAATAACACCTAAAGGTCGCAATCTATTAAAAGCAATAATGGTTAAAAATTATAATATGGTATCAACAGCCAAGCCTACATATTGGCCAACAAATACAAACATAATACCTGACGTACTCGACTTTTTTGTCATAAATGGAGTTGCAAACAGTTATATAAGCGTAGAAACACCTCCAGATTTATCGTCTGATCATACACCAGTGGTAGCCACTTTAAGCACTACAGTGATAAAAAAGGAACGAAATGCTACATTAACGACCTCTAGAACTAACTGGGAATCATACCAGCGATATATTGAAAATACCATAAACTTAAATCTGGATATAAAGCAACCGAATGAACTCGATGATACCGTAAACTATTTTACTGAGCTGATCCAAGAAGCAGCCTGGAAAAGCACCCCGTCTGTTACAGACAATAACTTATCAGTGAACCAGATACCCCTGCAAGTGCGACAACTGATTGCAGGAAAACGTCAAGCTAGAGGAAGATGGCAACGGACACGTAATCCTACTGATAAATTATATTATAACCGATTACCCGAAAACTTCATAAGACCCTTCAAAATCTAACAAACTCAAATTTCAGTCAATATATTCAAGATATCAACAATAGCGATGATCATGCCATCGGGAAAGCTACAAAGAACTTCAAAAGGCCTCTATTGAGATGTCTTCCATAAAAAACTCAAACGGAGAATGGGCGTGCTCAAGTCAGGATAAAGCGAATGCTTTAGCAGATCACCTGACTGAAGTTTTCAAACCAAATGAAAACGATCCAACAATATGTTACAGAGAAATAGAGTCCTTCATAGACGTGCCGTGTCAAATGTCACTTCCAGTTAAGCCATTTATGAAGAAAGAAATAAAAGCCGAAATCAAGAAACTAAAGGCCAAAAAAGCTCCGGGTTACGAACTCATCACAGAAAAACTTCTTCAATATCTTCCTGAAAAAGCAATTTCTTTGCTGACCACAATCTACAATCGTATGATGAACCTATCCTATTTCCCAGCCTTATGGAAATACGCCTTGATTATTATGATAGCTAAGCAATGCAAACCTGAACATGAGGTTGCATCTTATCGACCTATAGGCTTGCTACCTATACTAGGCAAAATAGCTGAGAGACTATTGCTGAAGAGGCAAAGGAAAGATGTTAACGTGCATAATATAATACCAAGACACCAACTAGGCTTTAGAGAACATCACTCAATACTCCAGCAAATTCACCGAATAGTCAACAGAATATCAACTAGTCTTGAAAACAACGAATTTTGTAGTGCAGTGTTTTTAGATTCTTCTCAAGCATTCGATAAAGTATGGCACACTGGACTCTTATACAAGATCAAGTATCTTCTACCACAGCCATACTATTTGTTACTAAAATCCTACTTGTCAGATCGTTTCTTTTCTGTGAAACACAATAATGCGATATCAAGTCTATATCCCATAGAATCTGGCGAACCACATGGGAGCGTGCTGGGACCCCTACTGTACTTAATCAGCACATCAGATATACCAGAGTCAGATAACACAACACTTGCTACTTTTGCTGATGATATTGCAATACTATCATCGCATCGAAAAGGTGAGATAGCTTCACAAAACTTACAACAACACTTGGACGATATCAGTAAATGGTTTAAGAAATGGCGTTTCAGTGTAAATGAAGCCAAATCAGTTAAAGTAACATTTACTAATAAAAATACGGTCTCCCCAAGAGTAACTCTATTCAACAACCACATACCAGTAAACACTGAAGCAAAATATCTTGGTATACATCTTGATCAACGCTTAACGTGGAAAAGGCATATACAGTCAAAGAAAGCACAAATAAATTTTAATTTTCGTCAGATGCACTGGCTCCTAGGAAGAAAATCAAAGCTCACCATCAGCAACAATCTATTGATCTACAAGGCATTTTTAAAACCAATCTGGACCTACGGAATCCAGTTTTGGGGAGGCGCTAAACCAACAAATATCCGAATTATACAAAGACAGCAATCCAAAATACTTCGCTCAATAGTAAATGCTCCATGGTACGTTTCCAACCTTACCTTACATCAAGATCTCAAAATCACTTTCGTTCATGAAGAAATTCGAAGATACGCCCAAAATTATCACGCAAAGTTGCCTGGCCACGAGAGTCCCCTCATAGAACAACTCTCTGAAGACCCTTTTTACGAGAGACGCTTAAGAAGAACCTGGCCAAGAGACCTACTAAATTAACAATTCAGTGTTGTCCGAGAGGGAGTGCCGACACTGGTGGGCTTCTTCTCACACGCTTTGCATTATTTATTATTTATATATGTATATATATATATATATATATATATATATATATATATATATATATATATATATATATATATATTTTTTTAAATTCTTTTTAACTATTTTTATTTTCGTTCTTTTGGGTTTATTTTTATTGTCCGACTAGAACATACGTGTAACATATTTACTTAATACTCCTTGTAGAGTAGATTGTAAAAAATTAAAAAAAAACTTAATGATAATGAACCTCTCTTATTCCACCACTGTTTGCTTATAGCAATTAGTATTTTTACATAATATGGAAATCTGTAGAGGGATATTTTGTAACAATTGTGTTTATATTATCTCTACTTAATTGGAATAAAATTAAAAAGGAATCAAAAGTTAAAAAAATTTTCACTTTATCTCGAAAACTAAAGTCTCATGGACATAAAGGTACAAAAAAAAACCTTTTTGGAGGTCCTCTATCGCATGGTTCTATGCGTCGCACTTTTTTCAATATTACCCAGTATATATATATATATATATATATATATATATATATATATATATATATATATATATATATATATATATATATATATATATATATATATACCTACGGATGGATAAATATCGACTGATATTAATTTTTTGTTAAGCAGCCAACAAAACAGTTTTCGAGGAAAGAGTAAAATTTTATTTTTGTAACATATTGTATATCTAAAAAAATTCTGGACGCAGCAAGTGCGTTATGGTAGTGAATTTTCCTAAAAATGTTTTTAATAACAAATATGTGTTTTTTTAAGAAAGCAGGCATCAAATTTTGTTACCAGTATAATCTATATATTAGAAACAATGTGCCATGTTTCATCAAAATAACTTTTTTGTGTGAAAATGTACAAAATTTTCCAAAAGTAAACTTAAAGTGTTCCCGAAAAAACACGTTTCTTGGTCAACCTTATAGGTTAATAGCAAATTGAGCTGTTCAAATATGAAACATTTGATCAAAATTCGCTACCATAACGCACTTGCTGCGTCTAGAATTTCTTTTCTTACAAACATGCATTATATCTCGATGGAAAATGCAAAAATGCAAAAACATAAGGCGTGTTTGATTAAAAAAAAAGGAAATTTGTATCACCAATGACTTATGGGCCATCCTGTGATTGTAGAAATATTATTTTAAGATGTAGCTCAAGACACCCTATAATTAATAGATACAAATTTTTTTCATATCTTATATAATAACGGATATATTGAGCTTTATTGATTTTTTACGAAAATTCGACAAAAATTATATACCATTAAACGATAAACTCTATAGCTAAGGCTACTGCCAAGCATCAGAGAAAGGGTCTATTTGAAATGAACTTTCTGCAAATATTTTAGTAAAATGAAGGACAATGACGTTTGAAATTAAGACTTTAGGGTTTGTAAAACATTCTTCTTGAGACATTTTATTTCTATAGCCCGTATTAGATTCAAGTTATTTGCCTAAATGTTGCCAATTTTGACATTTTAAATCGCCACTTTGACATTTTGAGGAAAACCCCAATTTATTTTTGTTAAAATGCATATAACTTTTTTGTCTTTTGACTTACATAGCTAAATTTTGGTAGGTAGCTTACTTGTAAGGATATAAACCAGCGAACGAAATTTGGTTGCCCTTACTTTGTTAATTCCGGAGATATAATTTTTTTTCGAAAGAAAACTCAAAATTTTCCGGGAAAACCTGGGCAGATTTTCCTGGCTAACGAACTCATCCAAGCCTATTTGCAAAAGGAATTTTTTCACCAAATTTAATCAAAATCGGCCTATTATTTTTTGAGTTATCGATGTGATACATATATATATATATATATATATATATATATATATATATATATATATATATATATATATATATATATATATATATATATAAACATATAAAAATTGAAACTGACCCCGGATATGTTTTCTGGAGGGCATAATTAGCGCTCATTTGAAGAAATGTTTTCAAAATTCACAATTCGGGATCTCCTCACTAGTGATTTTTTTTAAAGAAAATTCACTAAAAAGACTAATTTGCTATAAATGTTGCTATGTAACTACTTTATTAAATACTGGAACTGTGTTTTATGGGTTAGTGATAAATCAGTAAATAATATTATATATTTTTATGAAAATCCACAACACATTTCCTGTGTAGGACATAAATTAGAGGTATTAATATACACTTAATATTGAGTTCAATAGCTAGATATGTAGTAAGCGGTATTAAAAAAAGGAACTTGATTTTTTGGAGACTCGAGCGTACGAGTTTCCAACTCACTGAAAAGTAAGCCCTTGCCAAGGTCACATGATATTTTCGTTCGATCTGGTATTTTATTTCGTTCTCGTTTCCTGGAATCTTATTCCCTCTATCCCGCTTCGTTCAATTTTGACTGGAATAATAATGATTTAGACTGCAAGTAAGGCAGAGAGAGGTGAAATAGCGCGAATCATAAATGATGTGAAAAACTTCCATTCAACTAAACTTTATAAATTCAATTTCCCACAACGCGAAGTTTTTATATACAAAATGTCAGCTGGCCTTGCTCAACTACTTCATTGTATGCCACTGTCAAAACTTGACAATCCACATTGATTGCCTATCGCTGTTACGACACGCGAAAAGAATTTTGGCAATAAATGCGTTTTAAAATAAAATTGAGTTTTGTATGTACATGAGGCGATAAAAAATATGCTATAAACTGAAAACTTGCGAGCAATATAATTAGGACCACCAGCTTTACTTAATATGTGTCACAATTTCAGGCAATTGTTTCTTGGATATCACTAACTAGGCAATCGCGATTCACACACACATTTTATATATATATATATATATATATATATATATATATATATATATATATATATATATATATATATATATATATATATACATATATATATATATATATATATATATATATATATATATATATATATATATATATATATATATATATATATATATACATATATATATATATATATATATATATATATATATATATATATATATATATATATATATATATATATCACAGGTTCCAGTTTTCACATAGTGAATAATGGGTCCCAGGTCAACGGAACTGAATCTATATAGAAAGCTAAGTACTAAGATTATATTTTTAGGTGCTGATATTGCTTTTTTAAAGTCATATAAACAGAAGTCGGTTTTTCCTAATTTCATTAATTTCAATGTTAAAATTTCTATCAACACAAAAGTGGCTAGCTATAATAATAACGGATATAGCAATACATTCCCATCCAGTTTGGGACAAACTATATATATATATATATATATATATATATATATATATATATATATATATATATATATATATATATATATATATATATATATATATATATATATATATATATATATATAGTGGGAATGTATTGCTATATACAGGCTGTTTCAAAAAACATGCACCATCGCTCGTGGGGCAATTCCTTACTAAAAAATAAGAAAAAAAGTTCCTGTGCACATGGGCCCGGAAACGCATAGTTTCCAATATACAGGGAGTTGAATTTTAATTTTTTTTTAATTTTTTATAAATAATTTCAAAACCACTGGATTTATTTTAATGAAACTTGGAACTTGAAAGTGTATTATGAAAGTGCATATTTTCAAGTGAGAATCTGCTTACAACTGCGTCAGTGGCGTGCGTACGGGGTAACTGTAAAAATTCATTTGGGCAAAAAATATGTGCGCCACTGTCTTTTTCCAATTTTGATACATCAGTTATAAATCTTATTACATAAGCTACAAAAGCTACCTCTTGGTATTTTTTCGTTCAGGGTATCCCCTAGGAGATATGATTAATTTTTTTATAAAAAGGGGCAAAGTACCGATTAGTCGGCGTAATAATAATAATAATAATAATAATAATAATAATAATAATAATAATAATAATAATAATAATAATAATAATAATAATAATAATAATAATAATAATAATAATAATAATAATAATAATAATAATAATAATATATGTTTACTGCAACCATAAGAATATGAAAAACAAAACATACAGTAAACATTACAGCAATAAACGTGCAAATAACTAACCTACGTAAAACTTATTGGTGATAAACATTGAAATGAATATTACAAACATTGATAAAAAATGATAAATAAAAAATAAAAATAAAAAATGAAAAAAGTAATCGTAAGGACACCATGATTTTTCCAAACTCTTGTTTTTTGTACATTACTCAATTGACTTTAATAACAAAGCTAAAGAAAATGTTAAAAGTGACCACCATTAGCGTCATTACAATTATTTAACCTTCTGCGCAAAGATCTTCTTACTCTTCTGCAAATATTTTGATCTTCTCTAATGCTGTCAAATGCATCTTCTATTCTTTCCAACAATTCTTCTCGTGTTTTATACACTATTTCTTTTAAATGACCCACAAATAAAAATTGAGAGGATTCAGGTCCGGAGATCGAGGTGGCCATGACACCGGACCTCCACGACCAATCCATCGGTGACCGTATGTGTTGGCTAAATATGTTCTTACAACTGCTGCAAAATGTGCGGGCGCACCATCATGCTGGAACCACATTGTACCATTTCTCACAAAAAGCGGTAGTAACAACGGCAAATCATTTTGTAAAAAGTTTAAATATGATTCATGGTCAAGACGATTCGGTAGAACAACAGGACCAATTATGTGATTTTCAATAATAGCAGCCCAAATATTGATGGAAAATTAATACTGCGAATTTGCAACTCTTAGATAGTGTGGGTTTTCATCGGCCCATGTATGTAAATTGTGAAAATTTACGATACCTTTTCGCGTAAATGACGCCTCATCAGTAAATAGTACACATTTAGAAAAATGTTGGTCGTGCCTAAGTTTGTTTAATAACCACTGACAAAACATTACCCTTGGTTGAAAGTCTCTAGGTAGAAGTTCCTGGACACGTGTAAAATGATAGGGATATAAACTTTGATCCTTCAGAGTTCTGTGAACTGATGATGCCGAAATATTACCCAGTTCGGTGGCAATAATTCTCGTACTTGTACTAGGATCACGTTCAACTCTATTTAATATTGCCTCTTCAACTCGTACAGAATCGTCTTGACCATGAATCATATTTAAACTTTTTACAAAATGATTTGCCGTTGTTACTACCGCTTTTTGTGAGAAATGGTACAATGTGGTTCCAGCATGATGGTGCGCCCGCACATTTTGCAGCAGTTGTAAGAACATATTTAGCCAACACATACGGTCACCGATGGATTGGTCGTGGAGGTCCGGTGTCATGGCCACCTCGATCTCCGGACCTGAATCCTCTCAATTTTTATTTGTGGGTCATTTAAAAGAAATAGTGTATAAAACACGAGAAGAATTGTTGGAAAGAATAGAAGATGCATTTGACAGCATTAGAGAAGATCAAAATATTTGCAGAAGAGTAAGAAGATCTTTGCGCAGAAGGTTAAATAATTGTAACGACGCTAATGGTGGTCACTTTTAACATTTTCTTTAGCTTTGTTATTAAAGTCAATTGAGTAATGTACAAAAAACAAGAGTTTGGAAAAATCATGGTGTCTTTACGATTACTTTTTTCATTTTTTATTTTTATTTTTTATTTATCATTTTTTATCAATGTTTGTAATATTCATTTCAATGTTTATCACCAATAAGTTTTACGTAGGTTAGTTATTTGCACGTTTATTGCTGTAATGTTTACTGTATGTTTTGTTTTTCATATTCTTATGGTTGCAGTAAACATATATTATTATTATTATTATTATTATTATTATTATTATTATTATTATTATTATTATTATTATTATTACGCCGACTAATCGGTACTTTGCCCCTTTTTATAAAATTAATCATATCTCCTAGGGGATACCCTGAACGAAAAAATACCAGGAGGTAGCTTTTGTAGCTTATGTAATAAGATTTATAACTGATGTATCAAAATTGGAAAAAGACAGTGGCGCACATATTTTTTGCCCAAATGAATTTTTACAGTTACCCCGTACGCACGCCACTGACGCAGTTGTAAGCAGATTCTCACTTGAAAATATGCACTTTCATAATACACTTTCAAGTTCCAAGTTTCATTAAAATAAATCCAGTGGTTTTGAAATTATTTATAAAAAATTTAAAAAAAATTAAAATTCAACTCCCTGTATATTGGAAACTATGCGTTTCCGGGCCCATGTGCACAGGAACTTTTTTTCTTATTTTTTAGTAAGGAATTGCCCCACGAGCGATGGTGCATGTTTTTTGAAACAGCCTGTATATAGCAATACATTCCCACTATATATATATATATATATATATATATATATATATATATATATATATATATATATATATATATATAGTTTGTCCCAAACTGGATGGGAATGTATTGCTATATCCGTTATTATTATAGCTAGCCACTTTTGTGTTGATAGAAATTTTAACATTGAAATTAATGAAATTAGGAAAAACCGACTTCTGTTTATATGACTTTAAAAAAGCAATATCAGCACCTAAAAATATAATCTTAGTACTTAGCTTTCTATATAGATTCAGTTCCGTTGACCTGGGACCCATTATTCACTATGTGAAAACTGGAACCTGTGATATATATATATATATATATATATATATATATATATATATATATATATATATATATATATATATATATATATATATATATATATATATATATGTATATATATATATATATATATATATATATATATATATATATATATATATATATATATATATATGTATATATATATATATATATATATATATATATATATATATATATATATATATATATATATATTGCTATGATAAAAAACTTGAGGCTGTTTGACATTGAGTATGAAAATTATAACCTAATTTAAAATTTAAAATTATGTATTTTCGATAGTCACAATGAAATGTTTATTTGTAACAAAACTAATTGTATTTATTAGCTTCAATATGTAAACAAAAACAGCAGCAAGTGTTAAGGAATATGTACAACGAACTAAAAAGTAATTTTAAGGAAGTGTAAAAAATGTTTTAGGTTAAGTATTATATAAACAGTGAATGAGAGATTTAAGTTTGGCACTCATTAACACCGTTTTTTTTCTCCCCTTTTAATCAAGCAGTAGTTTTAAAAATCCAGGAGAGCAACCATTGGACCATGTGAAATAATAATTGCACATTCTAAATTAATGCAACGGCATTGGCTAAGAACAAAGATGTTACACCCGGCACCTTCGATAACAAGGAGGAAACGTTTTAACAGCAGAGCGAACATCACGCTTTTTAAACAACCATCGTGTTTTTCTCCAAAAGTATATTAAAACTTGAAATAAATTAAAGTGAAAGTGTTTAAAAGTAGAGTGTAAAGTAGGCATTGTTGTTGAACATGTTTTGGCAAACAATAATAACCTCACACAGCAGATAAGTGGTAATAAACGACACGTAGCTGAACAGAAGCCGTTACCCACGCCAATGTATTTATTAATCTAGTTGAAATATAAATCTAATTATCGCAACTTCAAGCAGAAACAACTCAAACAAATAACAAAATTGTTAGTGAGAATTTTACAACGCTCTAAATGTCGTTTACGTGAAGAATCTAAATAAAAGTAGAATTTAGCACGTGTAATAAAGAGACTCAAGTAAATCTCCATAGATGTCGTTACGATACCCTCATACGAATAAAATAATCAAATATCAACCATTTTGGCATCAAGCCGTGCCATAGGAACAAGATAGCAGTTTGCAGAAAAGTATAGCGGAACATTTTAGTTAATTAATAAAATTGAATGGCCAATAATTAAATTATAGAATCCAATAAGGTAGTAATGCAAATGTCAAGGCTAGGCTAAACTTTTCATATTGTGGTAAATTTGTTAAAGTATAAAACACTCATTAATAGAAAGTAAGTTGTTAAATTGAGATATTTTGTGGTTTCATTTCCTATCAAGGTACATAATTTTTGAGAACACTTTACAGAAAATTTAGGTAAAAGGTTTAGGGTAAGAATTTTCACTTGATCCCACTACATCCCTGCAGAATAGAGCCTACATAAGGCCGTGGATAAATTAACAAGAAAACAAACTAAATAAAAAAAGCTAAATTTATTCAATTTAATATTATAAATATAAATCTGTTTAATATTGGTTATAATTCTTAAAAGTAACACAAATTTTACTTACATACATACATAAAGGTGTTCTAAAAGTATCAGAATTTGAGTTACAAATTAAATTAAATAATATAATCAATAAATAAATAAATTTAAAGCCGCCCAACTACATATATGTATTATATATATATATATATATATATATATATATATATATATATATATATATATATATATATATATATATATATATATATATATAATTTGAGATTCATAAGTATAGAACATAATATCCATTACAATACCAGTACACAAATATAGAAAAATAAAAATCTACAAATACACACATATAGTTTCACAAAATATACGTAAACTACACCTAAAATTATAATACAATATACACCCTTAAAAGTAGTGTATAAAATCATTACAATTAACGCCCATAAAAGTGGGACAGTAAAGTACACACATATAAACCATAACAATATAAATATATATATATATATATATATATATATATATATATATATATATATATATATATATATATATATATATATATATATATATATGGTATCCTATAATGGGAAGGTAAACATCCACATATAAACACACTTTAAAACAACTCATACAAAGCCTAACACAAACAAGAACTTACTTTTTTGGTGTATGCAATGCTTAGGCAGTGTATAAGTAGCATGGCATGAGAGAAACTAAATTTTACAGGTATATATATATATATATATATATATATATATATATATATATATATATATATATATATATATATATATATGTATATCAAAGAAAGTAAAGCAAAGGCATGGCAATTGTGAAATTAGTTTATAGCAAGTGCAAGTTATATCAAAGACAGAATAGACTGCAGGAAGTGATATACAGTAGTGAAAGACTCTAAACCAAAAGAATGTAAATATGTTGGACATTACGAAAGGTATGACTAGTTTTATTAGATAGTTTAAGGTGTTATTGTTTACTTTAAGGATATTGTTTGTTAGTTATAAGAATGTCATGTTATATCTAGATTTAAGCCAACTGTTTGGAGAGGTACAAATGTCAAACTGACAATAAAATTATAGTATAGGTTAACAGATCGAACCAAGGAAAAGTCAAAGGGAACAACAATGAAAAATTATGTATCCGTGGTAATAATGAAGAGGATTAGTATTGTATAAAAATTTGTTATGATGAAAAGATCTGAAAGAAGGCCAAAAGCAGTTTTTAATTAGTTACGCTGGTGACAGAGGAAAAATAATAAAGAAGAGAGATTTTTATCTAATTTTTTGGAAGCAGCAGATATTTTAGGAGAAAGATAAAAACAAGAAAGAAAAGGTAAAACAGCGTGGGAAATGAAGTAAAGGTTCGACCAACATCAATAGTAGGTTAATAGGTCAGTTTGTAGCAGCCGAAACCACGTAAGGGAAGAAACCACCGGTAACAAAACAGTGAGTTTAAACAATTCAAATGCTTACGTTTTTTATGTAGTCCAAGTACTGCATCAGAAAATTATAATTTGAGGCATTAAAATTGTGACAAAAAGCGAACATAAGTGCCACCACATATTTGAAAGCAACCATCTTTAAATTATAAGGTGCTTGTCCAGCCATCTGTTAACAGCAGACATCAATACGCACCTCATTTCCAAGAGACACGATCGACTACGCGTGAGAGTCTATAGTATAAGTTAGTTTTACCATCTGGATCTTTGTAGATAGCATAAGAGCGGTTCCTATATAGAACAAACCATTTCATTTACCTAAGAACACGAAGTTCTTTCTTAAAGTCATAAATTTAATTAGATAAATACTGATCAGATTCATTAAAAGGGGGTAACATCAAGAGCCAATAGTATTGGGCATTTGTCATTTGTTTCAGCTAAATTTAATAAAGATGCTAGTTTTGTATTAAATTGAAATCCTTGCTTTATTTTTGATTTATACATATAAATATCTGGGGAAACAAATATTATTAAAAGGGGTAACATCATCAAATTTTAAAAAGAATAACAGATTTGCAGATATAAAGTAAACAGCAATATTATTGAAATTTTTAGATAGATATATTTGGAATTATAATAAATTGATAGGAGTTGAACCCACTAGCTTAAAGAAGCTCCCTGATTTAAGAGTGAATTTGATCCATGCTATAAATTTATTTAGGTACCCGGCAGCAATAAAAGACAGTGGATATACCAGGTTGTAAGTTTTATACACATTTACTTTACAAGAATAATCTAACAACTTTTCATAAAACTTAATAGCTAAAACAATTATAAACTTACATCAAATAAAACACTAAATATACATAAACCTACATTTAAACTAGTCACCATATCAAGTACCATATCAATTATCACAAGTATTACAAATATTCAATACACAATAATTTAGCATACAAAATATAATAATATAAACCTAAAATTAACCTCTTGTTATCAATTATCACCCAATCGTGAAACTGAAAACCCTAATACAACCCTAGCTTAACATATATTATCAATATATATATATATATATATATATATATATATATATATATATATATATATATATATATATATATATATATATAAATATACACATATATATATATATATATATATATATATATATATATATATATATATATATATATACTTACAAATATATAAGAATTTAAACTTACCGCAAATATGGGTCCTGCTTCATTCTCATTTGAGAATTTTTTTTCAAAAATTCCCTTAAAAAAATTAAAACCATTGGAAGTTTTTTAGCAAAAAATATTAAAATTGTGGGACAATAACTTACGATATAATGTATATAATTTAGAAATTTTAATTATACTCTTTTAAATGTATTAGCGTATATAATGTTATGTCACATGTCTTCTCTAAATAAGCAATTTAGAAACAATTGAAATCATAGTATATTGTCGGATTTATCGTGTAAAAAAAATCACAGGCTACAACAAGAAAACAAATAGGAGTTATTTTTACTCGAAATTCTTTTACACAGAAGAATGTCTGAGATAACCCTAAGTGGCAGAAATGTAGCAGCGCTCTTTATAATTTCCTATTTAGCAGTTTCGCATAAAATGTTTTTCTTACACAGCTACGGGGATTTTCAAAGACATAAATTGTTTCCTATAATTCTTTTATGCTGTGTAGTAAACATGAATCTGGAAAAACATTTAAAGTTTCTGTTCGGGAGAACGGAAGGAGTTATGCAAATGTTTCAATTCACCTACAGCAGCACGAGCAAAATCTCCAGATTTGTATTTTCTCCATAGATTCGTCATTATGAATATTCATTATTACAATGTTGTTTAGGAAAAAGGCTATTTATTTGTTTCTGTCAAGTTGCTGTTAATATATTGTGAGTGCAAGTTAATTTGGATGAAAACTGTTGCTTATATGTTTATAAATTACAAAATTATCATAGATTCGGTATGATAACCAACATAAAAATGACTAACATAAAAAAGGAATGAGTTTTTGGAGAAAAAAAATAAAGAGAAACAATGTTGTTATTTATGGACTAACCACCGAGGGACACGGTTTAAGTCTTGTTGAGTACGTGGTTTTAAAGTTTGAAAGTTTACTGGACGTGGAGGTAGCAAAGTCGGAGCTAAGTGACGTATACTGGGTTGGAAAGGCTTTGAACAGACCATGGGTTGTTGAATTTCAGTTCTTCGTCACAAAAATAGAATTCTAAAGAGTGCACATAAGCTTAAGAGGAAGAAGATTTATATTTCTCATGATTTAACAAGAAGAGAACAGGAAGAGAGAGAGATTCTGACTATTCATCTAAAATCTGTTAGGTCTAAGGGAATGAAGGCCTATATTAAGGGTGGCAAATTGTTTGGTGGAGATACACCGTATCTGGCCCAGGACTTGCAAGACGCAATCACTGAGGAGGCTGAAACAGAGGAAAGAATGGTTTCTGAGGAAAGGTCTACCAGTGCACCGGCAATACCAAATGGTGCAATTGAACAAGGAGTCAGGGGAGAAAATTGTGGTAAGGGCGCGGTATATACAAGACGGCAGGTGGAGGAACTTGTGGATAAGACTGCGAAGACAAGCAGGAGTGATTCTAGAGATGGACCGGTTACGAGACATGCAGACAGGAGGCAAAACACTACTCCCACATATGGAATTAGAAAGTGAGCAGCTGTGAGGATTATTGCATACATTTTGTGATTTTGGGGTGTATAAGGATATGTGTTTGTAAGTTTTATCTGTTTGACATTTTGTTTTTGTGGAGAGACTTGTCTGTACTTTTGTCATTTTGTCTATGATGCATTTTGTTGTTTTATTTTCGTTTAACTTTTACCTGTGCATTTGACTATACTGAATTTTATTTATAAGTCTTCTATCTGTACATTTTGTCTATGGTGCGTTTTATTGTTTTATTCGTTTGACTTTTATCTATGCATTTAACTATACACGATTTTTATTTCTAGGTTTTATTTTTTTGTTTTGTAATTTTTAGAAGGCCAGATTTATAGACAGTTTATTTTTGACGTTAAAGTCATACCTTGGTCTACTTTGGTTTATACTGTATATTTTTTTACGTTTGACTGTTACCTGTACATTTGACTATATAGAATTGTATTTATGACTTTTATGTGTATTTTTTCTGTACATTTTGTCTATGGTGCGTTTTATTGTTTTATTCGTTTGACTTTTATCTATGCGTTTAACTACACACGATTTTTATTTTTAGGTTTTTTTTGTAATTTTTAGAAGGCCAGGTTTATAGACAGTTTATTTTACCGTTAAAGATGAGTGACAGGGTAGTTTTATGGTATTTTGGTTGTCGTTGATGTGTGTGTGTGCATGTGTATGTATATTTAGGTGCAAGGTGTTAGTTCAAGGATATGAAGAAGCTGCGGGTTGGTCATTTAAATGTGCGCTCGTTGAGACCGCATTATTCGGAGATCTGTGAGGCATTGCTGAGCAACTCATTTGATGTGTTTGGGCTGACAGAAACGTGGCTAACGTCCAAGGATGGCAACGAGTGTTTTGATATTGAGGATTATAAGCTTTTGAGGACAGACTATCGTGGGCGAGGATGGGGGATTGCTGTCTATGTTAGAATTAATTTAAAGTGTAAAATCGTTCCAACTTCAGATAGGATAGAGGAATTATGTCTTAGGCTTTATGTAAGCTCTCAGATTTTTGGTGTCTGCATTATGTATAGAAATTACAAATATTTATACATTTCTTGATAAGTTGGAGAATACCGTAGGTTGTAGTCTAGCCTTTTCCGACAGCCTGGTCATATTAAGCGACATAAACATAAATTTAATCAATGAGGGAGATGCCAAGACTATGTTGTACAACCAAAGGATATGTGAACTGGGGTTAAACCAACTAATACAGGAGCCCACAAGGCAGGGTTCTCTGCTTGATCACTTTTTGACCTCTAAGGATAGCTTCATTCAGCAGGTAGGAGTTATTGCGTGTGACTTGTCTGATAATGATATAATCTTTGGTATTCTAAATGTCAAGAGACCGAGACCAGAGCCGGCATATATTACTTGTAGAGATTTTAGAGCGCTGGATATGGATGACTTCCAGAGGGATTTGCAGGATTCCGATATGGAACGTATCTTCTATTGTTCGGATATCGATAAGAAGGTAGAAATCTTTAACACAACTCTAATTAACCTGTTTAATAGGCACGCACCTGTTAGGGCATATAGGACAACCAAACCCTATACTCCTCGGATTTCGGAAAATACAAGACTGATGATGAGGCTTAGGGATCAGGCCAGGATTAAGTTTGGAAAAAATCCTAACGAAACCACCTGGAAGTACTATAAAGAGCTACGCAATTCGGTCACTCTTACTGTAAGAACGGAAAGAAAGCCTACATAGTAGAGAGAATGAAGTCGAAAAGTACAAAAACGATTTATAAGAAACTGGAATGACTAAATGTTCGATCTAAAAAGAAGAGAGGTTTGCCTGAAGTATTTCACAACCCTGATGAAATTGCTGACCACTTTATTGGCGGCTTGGATGGGGGGTCTGATCGGTACGCTGGTGTTTCTGATGAATGTGGGAATGGGAGTGATGATGGCCTTGGTGTCGAGGGATTTCAGTTTACCTTAGTGGGTAGGGAGACTGTGGTCCAACAACTTAATGCAATTAAAAGCAATGCGGTGGGTTTTGATGGACTTAGCATTGGCATCATAAGGCTTTGTGGGGAGTATATTGTGGATTGTATTACTAATATTATTAACTCCTGTATTTTAAACAACTATTTTCCGAAGTGCTAGAAGTGTGCTATTGGACTTCCTTTCCCTAAGGTATGCGATCCGGTCACGCTGGATCAGTTGCGGCTTATTAGCATATTACCAGTGTTGTCAAAAGTACTCAAGAGAGTTCTTGATTTTCAGCTGCGGGATTTTCTAGCGAGTAAAAACACTTTACCAAAGTACCAGTCGGGATATCGAGCAGGGCATAGCTGCACTACAGCACTGTTGAGGGTAAGCGATGACATTCTGAGAGCCACTGATCAACGCATGTTGACATTGTTGGTCGTTCTGGATTTTTCCAGAGCATTCGATACTGAGAATCACAGCATATTGATTGAAATATTACAATTTATAGGATTAAGCTCCAGTGCTCTGGAGTTATTAAAAAGTTGTTTCAGTCAGCGCTACCTGGGTGGGCGGCAGGGAATCTGAGGCTCGCTTGGTACAGAGTGGAGTGCCACAGGGATCTATTCTTGGGTCGCTCCTCTTCACCATACGCACCCACCGCTTCAGCGATGCGTGGAGATATTCAAGCATACAGATGTACGCGGATGACACTCAGGTTTACATGTCTTTTGATGTTTATGACGTTTCAGATGCCGTGGCAAGGATGTGATTTGTACGATTTCCGTCAGCTGGCTGAGCGGCTATCACTGCGGCTGAATCCCAGTAAGTCGTCGGTAATTCCCTTTGGTAGCCAAGTGCATTGCGAGAGGGTTAAGAGTGACGTTAGAGTAGAGATTGGTGGAGTTTGCCTTAATCTAGTGAATGAAGTTAAGAATTTGGGCATAATAATGGATAATACAATTAGGTATAGGCAGCACATTAGCTCGTGTTTGCAGAAGGCATATAACAGTCTGCGGTTGCTCTTCCCACTTTGATCCTATCTTCCTGTGGAGACCAAACTGATGATGGGAAATGCTTTGGTTCTATCGCAGTTTACATACTGTTCAGAGCTTTACTATGCGTGTGTAGATATTTATGATGCTGGAAGAATTCAGCGGTTACAGAATACGTGTTTGAGATTTGTCTATGGTGTTGGGAAGTATCAGAGTATTTCGTGTAAGCTCATGGAGTCGGGGTAGCTAAATATGCAAAGTAGATTTACACTCAGAGCGGCGGCACTCTATCATACTGCCATCAAGACAAACTGCCATCTTTACTTATCTAGAAGGATCCCTTATAAGACTGATGTACATAGTGTAGATGTTAGAAGGAAACGACTGATCTCACCACCAAAATACAGACTAACCTTGTTCAGAAGATCATTTACGTACCAGATATACACTGTTTACAACGCTGTCATGATGCCCTCAAAACGAGTTCCGTATCCACTTTCAAACGAAAATTATTTCTCGTACTCTTTCAACGCCAACCGTAGAGATCTATCATCTTGGGTCCTACTAAATAGTCTGTTGGGAAATGCGTCCAATATAATTGATGTGCTTTGCTTGTGAGAATTCTTGTGGATTTTTTTTTCTTTGTTGTGTTGTGTGATGCTTCGCTTGCCTTGCTCACACATCATTTTCAGCAAATCGGTGCTTTTATGTATTTTGGGCCAAATGGAAGAGCAGGAAATGGTATACCATTCATCTGAACTTCGCCCTTAGTTCCACAGGTTAATGATAGCATTAATTCATATGTTTAGTTTTAATTAATTTATTTTGTATATCTCTGGGAATAAATGTTGTGTCTTTTTTCCTTTCCTGTGTAAATAAAGATTATTTTATTATTATTATTATAATTATTATTATAAATAGTTTTGTTAGAATCTCAAATGATTAACCTTTCGTTGCGCACCTTGTTTATGCAAAAAATCTTGTCGTAGCAAGTTATCTATGGCAAATTTTCATTAAAATTCTATAAATCCTCTCAAATTAATTTGCCGTAAAGCTAAAATCTTAAGTTTGGTACATTCTAAAACACATATAAAATCAACATGTGCACTAAATTAAAAAAGGCTATAATGTTCCAACAACTTGTCGAGTAGAACATGATCCAGGACATAGTATCTACAGTTATAAGTAGGATGGTCAACGCCTGTCCAAAATCCTTAGAATCGCTTTATAGAATGTCAATGGCATCCGGTTAAAAAAGCACCAAACTGAGATTTTCCTTAATATCCAGAAAGCTAATCTAATCCTGATACCCGGATATATTTCACTAAAAGGTCGTATGTAAGTATTACAAACTAAACCCAGGCAACACAGTGGTGGCGCAACACAATTTGCGTCAAATCTTATATAGTACAATATGAGGTTCCGAAATATGAAATCGAATTCCTGCAGGAAACAACTATACAGGTGATAAGCTTTCCTGTTCATTGACGATCCCTACTGTATACTGTCCTCCTAGATATAGAATTAGTAAACAATTGTTCAAAATGTTCTTTGGATTCGGTGTCCGTACGTTGAAGTGTAAACATGTCTTTTGAGTCCGGGCTGTTAATATTAAATACAGCGAAGTATAAATCACGATGACTGAAAGACTTAACCCCCTAATAAAAGGGAACGGGAGATAGGAGTGAAACAGAAGACGAGGAGGCAATGGTCATGGATGACGCAACGGATTACTAACAGGAACAATTCATAGATGGAAGATATAAATATAAGCAATACAGGAAATGGAAAGGAAAATGTGACGAGAAATTTAAAGTAACTGGGGTAGGTAGTAAAAACGTATGAAAATAACAATATCAAAAGGCAGCACTTGAAGGTATGGAGAAAAATAATGTAAGTAAACAAATTAATTCCTCTCATATTACAAGTCAAAGTATAGAATCGAATTTATTGAATTGAAGGTGTGGAATTATCGATCAAGATAAGCAAAAAATAAAAAACCTAATCACAGAGAATATTCCCGTAAATTTTTATGATTCTTTATCAAGAAAATATGAAGAGAGAGGGAGAGAAAACATTAATGTAAATAAACAAATAATAAATTTAATAAGGGTACATTTTTTGTGTTTGTACAATCTAACGATAAAAATATAGGCAATGCTCATAAAATAATAACAACCATACGATTTAATAATAGAATTTTACCTGAAAGTGATCATATTTCAATCATTGTAAATACTGGTAGGAACAGAATTAAAATACAGTTCGACTCTCCCAAAAGCGCTAATAAATTAGTAACTTGTAAAGAAATTGTTCAAAAAGGGCACACTACGTTATAGCGCGATATCTAACAATTAGACAGTGTGTTTTAAGATCGGTGGACCAGGAGATTTCAGAACAAGAATTAAGAGAAATCATTAAACCAATAACGGGTGGCAATTTAAAAATCGAAAGTGTTAAACGACTTAACCGCAGAGTAGAGAATGCAGGAACAATAAAATATGTCCTTAGGTTTCCGCTACTTGTTAGCTTTAGGGGTAATAATCTTCCTAGTAAGGTCTTCATAGAAAAAATAATGTATGAAATGGAGCCATACTTAAACCGTCTGATCCAGTGTCTTAAATGTTTGCGTTACAATCACATCAGGAGTCAGTATAGGCGTAAGGAAAGGTGCAGGGAATGAGATGGTAGTCATGAAAATTGTGATAACAATGCTACGCCAACATGTGTGCTTTGTGAAATAACACACATGGCAATAGGCATACTAATAGCGAAACCCAAAGAAAACAAACTGAAGAAATACGAAAAAACTCACACTTGAAACAAATCAGTTTAAGCAACAAACCTAAATCCAATTCACCAAGGTGAAATAGGCCAACAAGTCCAAGGCCAAATTTACCCCGCTGCCCTATAGATAACCCGTAGTCTTCTTCTTATAGTAGTTATTTTAAAGACCCAAATGGTAACTTTGTAGAGGCAATATGTCAAAAAATATTAAAGGCACTTTCACAGATGTTGAATATTACAAATAGAATTAACAATAATGACAATAAAGGACAGCAGACCAGCTTAATGGCTAACAAAATAAAAATTTTGCAATGGAATTGTAGATTACTTATCACTATACAGTCTGTCCCAAACTGTATGGGAATGTATTGCTATCTCCGTCATTATTAGAGTTAAGGAGACGGTTAAATTAGCAGTGTTTTGTAGAATTTCCTGCCTGCCAAATATCACTTGTATTTTGCCCCGCCTGTTTTTGTTTTCAAGTTGTTTTGAAAAACCAAAATTTGTAGATTTTTTTTTCAATATGTAAGTAGGCATTGATCTGACATGTCTAAGACTTGCACATTATCAGGATACTTTTTACAGAGTAATTTTTTGTGCTATTCTCAACTTTGGATTATCATTTGTTTTTGATTATGATAATGATTCACGATAAAAAATAGCTACTTTGAGCACACCAATGAATCGGCCCATTCTTACAAATGATATTTTACATTACCACATTATCCTAAAAAATTGTTATAATTAAATTAAATAGGTAAACTTAATAAATAACTAAATTTGCTAACAGAATTCAATAAAAGCAGATTAATGATTTACGAAGACGCCTTTGAAAATTGTTTGATTTTTAAACGTAACTCAACTGAAAAACAACACAAGAACTGTTGCTAGCTCGACAATTAACAATACTGTCATTCATAATTATCTGAACAATTTGAGGTGTACTTAACACGTTGCTTAAAATTTTGTACTAAATAGTTTTTTTCTTGTTTATTTTAAATATTCATTAACAATATGTTCAGTAATGAAGAATATTTTGACATGTTGGAATGTTATATTCGTTTTAGCCGAAATACTGTAAGTAGCTCCAAATATATCAACACAATTACCCAGAAAGACGACAACCAAACACCAAAATATTTCGCAGGATAGTGACCAATCTATTGAACGACGGTAGCTTCCACGCAAAGAAACTACCAATGCCTAGAAATGAAGAAAGAAATAATGCCGTCTTACAGGTTTCAAACGAAAACCCTCGCAATCTGTTCGGTTTTATGGTGAACAAATTGACGTTCCAAAAAGTACGGTACACCATGTACTAAAACAAAGTCTTTACCATCCATACAAACCTACAATCGTACAAGGCTTAAATGTTGACGATTACCGTAGCGACTTCAATTCTGCAGATGGTATCAAGGACATTGTCGGCAAGATGAAAATTTTCATTTAAAAATAATATGGACTCATAAATCCAGATTTACAAATTATGGTGTGTATAATCGGATTAATAGGCATTATTGGGCAAATGAAAATCCCCATCTAAAGCAAGAAAGACAATTGCAAGACAGATTTGGTATTAATTTTTGGTGCGGTTTATTAAGTAAAAAACTGTTATTTTTATTTGTAGATTAGACAGTTAATTTTTAAAAAGTCAGGTAACTGCATTGTTGGCCCGTTTTTTTTAAATAATTTAACTGGGAAAAGGTATCTCAGTCTATTGAGAAATGATATCTTACCAACAATTAGAAGAGTTCATGACAATTTAGACGAGATTTGGTATCAACAAGACCGTGGTCCAGCTCACAATGCTAGGATTGTCAAAGAATTTTTGTACCAAAATTTTAACAACCGTGTCAGTTATAACAATGGGCCGGTACATTGGTGTGCTCGAAGTCCTGATATAACACCCATGGTTTTTTATTTTTTGGGTACTCTGAAGAATGATGTGTATAAATTTGATCCACCACAAAATATCAATGAATTACGAAACAGAATCACGGAAGCTATAAATCATATTAACCAAAACACCCTCACCCAAGTTTGCAGGCATGTTTAAAAAAGGTGCATAAAGTGCATTGAACAAAGCGGTGGCCATATTGAACAATTTTCTGTTTAGTCTATTTTTAAGTTTCTATTTTATTATTTGTTGAGTTCCCTGTCTAATTGTGTTGTTTTGTGGAGTTTAAGTTTCTGTTTGTTATTGCCGGGTTTCGTTATTAAACTGTTTCACATAATATTACCTAGCATTATTACCTAATTAAATATCGTAAATTAAACCTCAATATTTTTTATTGTGAATCATTACGAAAAAATATGTTAAAAGTAGAAGTCTGATGTTATACTCCATGGCCTACTGTTTTTGGAACACTTTGTTTTTGTCATTTGTTTTCTAGTTTTGGATTTCATAGCCTTCTATCCTCAAAACGGTTTTTCTCAAAATTGTCATTGCAATTACAAGATATCTCAAGCATGTTGTATATCATTGGAAATCTCTTTTCACAGGCTATCGCATGAGCAAAAAATCCAATATGACTCCCATAATAAAACAAACGTTGATAACTGTAGCTTAAAAACAAATGACAATCCAGAGTTGAGAAAAGCACAAAAAAATTACTCTATAAAAAGTGTCCTAATAATTTGCAAGTCTTAGTCATGTAATATTAACGCCTACTTAGATATTGAAGAAAAAAGAAATCGGCAAATTCGTTTTTTTCAAAATAACTCGAAAACGAAAAGAGGCAAGACAAAATACAAGTCATATTTGGAACTAGCATGAAATTCTACAAAACACTGCTGATTTAACCGTCTCTCTATCTCTAATAATAACGGAGATAGCAATACATTCCCATCCAGTTTGGGACACACTGTATATATATATATATATATATATATATATATATATATATATATATATATAGGGTAAACTACCCAGTGATTGGCCTCCTATTTTCGAAATTAGATTCCGCTGCTCCTTATATTCAACTAAGGGCAGTAATTGCGATGACGCCGTGTTTTTTTGATAGGTTGTAGATCAACCTCTTCGAGAAGTACGATAGATTGACTCATCTGTTAATGAATTTCGCAAAATTAATTAATTAGTTTTCTAGATATTGAGAGCTAGTCATTGGCCGAGCTGACTCAGTCATTGGCCCTCAGAAGCTTCAGTTATTGGCCACTGCATGTAAACGAGCGGGAATAACTAAATAACTAATGAAGCCAGTTCTTCAAATTCAAAATAAACTTTATTAAGCACAAATACCAAAAGAAAAACTGAAACTCTATCACATTTCATATTATACAAAAATTAACACAAAATGTATGAGTAACAAAACGCATTTCTCTTCCTTTGATTCCAATCTATCAGGCTTATTCTTTCCATGCATATTTTTGATTCCTCAAACAAGTTTGACAGGTAAATATACTGGAGGTCGATTTGTGTAAGTTGAGTCGTTGGATGCATGAGGCATGGTAAACACGTCTGCATGAATAACATTTCACTCCACAGTTTTGAGAACTAAAATTTTTGGTACAGCAGTAACATAACCCTTGATATAATGTCTGTTTTGTGAAACTCAATTTAACTTCTGAATTTGTCTCCGTGAAGAGCCATTTCTTGACTTTTTCGATACCTTTTTTCTCTCGTTCCAGCTCTTCTTCGTGTGTTTCCTCCTCAAATTGTTCAAAATTCTCCTTTGGTGAGCTTCTTCTAATGTCAGCTGTTGACAGAATATTCTCTTTCGCATAATCATTTTTTCTGTAGTTTGTAATGCTATTCTCATTTTTTTCTTCCCAGGATGCGGAATGCTCAGTTGCGATGATCCTAGTCTGATCTTCTGACTTGCTGTTTCTATCAACGACATTTGCTCCAACGTTTTGAATATCAATTACCTCACAGCTCGTTAAATTTAGGTCACAATTTCTCAAAATCTGTTTCGTACCAACATTATCTTCGTTTGTTTCCGTTTCTTTCGAACAGCTATTAGAAATTTTGGTGTTCTTGCCATTCTTGCTTGCACGTCTAGTGACCCCAGTCGTTCTTTTATCAATCTGTTTTTGGAGTCTTTGCTTCTTTCTCTCTTCTTTTTCAATGAGTTTCTGTCTTTTTGCATCGTCTGCTTCTGATTTCTGCTTGCGCCATTGCGTTGAAGTAATTGCGAATGGTATTTTTTCACTCTGTCTTTTTCCCTTCCTGGTAGGTGTTTTCGCATACCACAATGTTTTGTCCAGAGGAATTGAACTATCTGGAATGTTTGCGTTTAACTTCACCCCTGTTTCAGGATAATTTCCCAAACATCCCTCACATTCTGTCAATAACTTGGCTTGCGTTTCATTTTGACTTATTATATCTTCTGCAGAATCAACATGATTTTGAGTTTCATCTGTCACAAACAGAATAGGAATATCAGTTATATCAATTGAAAAGCAGTTGTTTTCTTCGTTAGTCGTAATTTCTCCCAGCTCTTCTATGATAACGCTTTTTGCTAACGGTTGATTTGAGTGAGAATGTTCAACTCCTTGATAAAATTCCTCTCCTAATGGCGCAAAATTTCTCCATAGCTCATAAAGGAGAGCCTTCTCACTTGAATCATTCTCACACTTCTGCTTACGCGAGGAAAATTCATCCAATAATTCACATCCAACAATATTTGCAAAATCTTTGTAGCTCAAATATGTACCATCCATATTCCTATTTGTTGATTTAGATGGTTTGTTCTGACCTCCGAGACATTTTGAAGAATCGATCGCGTCTGGATTCCAAGGATAAAGTCCAGAAGCACGGAATCCATTCTTGATTGTGTCACTCTTAGCACAACGTTGTACTACAAGTTCGAGAACGGGAGCGAAATGTTCCTTAGTCAGCGTCTCTAACGGATGATTTCTTCTCCACTCAATTATGGCTTTTTTCCAGCCATTTTTTATTGGCTTGAACGCCGCGACATCCGCGGGTTGCATGATTCGAGTAGCGTTGGGATACAAGCAAATTAATATAATTTGAAGTTTTACACATAGGGAACTAAGTTTATATGAGAGATGAGTACTGTGACCGTCTAAGAAGAGAATTACAGGGAAAATCGTATCGATATTCTTCAGATGAGGATGTAGAATATTCTCTATATAGTCACACATGACGTCAATTTTCATCCAACCAGTGTCTGAAAGGCCAATCCCCCATCCTGAGGGCACAGACATTGCAATATTTGAGGGGAGCCTTTTATAAGGATACACGATCATAGGCGGTGTCACTTGGCCAGAGGCTGTGAAAGTGAACATTACTGTTAACGTGGCCTTAGAAGAAGCATGCTCCACCTCATACACATTACGTGTCCCTTTTGGAGCAAGCACTTTACTACTTTTAGGGCACACGTTGAAACATGTTTCATCAGCGTTCATTATTCTATTCGGATCGCTCAGAATTTCCTTGTATCCTTTTGATGTCAAGTAGGTATCTATTTCTTTGAACCATTTCTTTATATCTGCATCTGATACGTTTGCGCTTGCTGCTGTCACAGCTTCACCTGTACGCTCCGAAATTCTTGGGTTCCTTCTGAGAAAAGCCCTATACCATGTCTCACCTGGACGATTATTGACGAAGGGATTCTCTCTCGGATTTTGGTCCAGAAACTCTTTTACTGATTCTTGGACATCTTCTTTGCGGCGAGGAAATCCACGCTTGTGGTTCTCAAAGATCCAGGTTACCAATGTTTGCTCTTCATCACTAGAGAGAACTGGGTTGGGGCCAAACCCAGGTTTCACATAACTTTGATTTTTCCTGAACTGCAAAGTAGCCCTCGGAATTTTGTAACGTCTTGATACTTCTCTTATAGGTATTCCATTCTTAATATCATCAAGAGCTTTTTGTAAGTTATTCTCTGTATATTTCTTGTGATATTTCTCTCCTAGAATAATTTTTGGCATCGTTTTGACCTGAAATAAGTAATGTTTCTTCAGTGATTGGCCTTTTATGAAATCTAGTTATTGGCCCCCGGCCAGCAACTAGATACGCGGCAATTATTAGCCAGATTCGTCGATAAGTGGCTTCTTATGTTATATTTGGATGGAAAACGAACCAAACAATGAATTTCCTACATTACTTGAACAATTCAGTGATTGGCCGTGTGGCCAATCACTAAATGAAACGTTCAACATAATGTTTAGTGATTGGCCCCCACTTTTATGGAAAATTTGAGGTTATATCATTACAGTTCGACAGAATATCATCAAAAATGTTCATTAGAGAAGCACTGAATTAATCATATTTATAGGTATAGTATGTCTACAGCTAGATAAATAACTTACGAGTAGGAGCACTCTCTTGTCGGATCACACAATATATTCTCGATGAATACAGCCTGGTCGGTTCACCACTTTATAACCTTCACATGTGTTAAACTGGCGGGAGGACGAGTGACGCGTTTGTTGCCGAATATCAAGTAGTGTTGTCAGATTGTGCACATCTCCACAAATACAATAATAAAGTGAATGAAATCTTACTAATGCATCTTTTGGTTCAACGGCCAATAACTGACTGCTAATTTAGAAAAGGCCAATCACTGGGTAGTTTACCCTATATATATATATATATATATATATATAAAGTCTTAAACTGAACTCTTAAACTGAACAGTGAGTGAATTTGTTTGAAAGAAAATTCACTAAAAAACATACTTGCAAAGTTTTATCAATATCAGTAACTTTTTTTAGTTATCACTTGGATAGCTATAATATATTACTCAGTATCTCGACCTCTTTAGTAGTGAATTTTCGTAACAAAAATTCACTAAAAACAGATTCAACTTCTGCTCTGACTTTCAGAAGAACAATACACGTATAGCGATAATTATAAAATGTTTGGTATCTAAAATAAGAGCTTTTTAAGCTTAATTTATTTATGAAATTTGACCATGTCACTGCAATAGCGGTCACAAAATTGTTTTGTTGCTTTTGGATAGCAAGTTAGTCATAGTTTTTCTTTGAAATCCCATATAAAACAAACGTTTAAGGTTGTCCAGAAATTGTTTCCTAATTAATTAAGTGTGTCACTCAAATTGGGACACAGTGGGGTAATTAATTTATAAAGTTGTAACTAAATAGTAGCTACTAAAACTTGTAACAAGAAAACTCAGTACATTATCGTTGTCAAGACAAAGCACGTACCAGTTCACATTGTGTTGGGAAATTTAGGGTCACTAACTAATTAAGATTCCATTCAATCTCGAGTGCGGTGTCCTAATGGCGTGCAAGTGGGTAAAAGTTGACTGTTGGTGGGATCAAACGTTTCATATATGTACATTCGGTCAGCGGATTTCCGGTAATTAGGGTCAGTCCATTGGAGTACGTGTCACAGTAGCTGGCTCCCAAATCCTCAAATTAACTCCTTCCGTCGGCGACGTCTACAGTTTCGAAAAACTTGTACAGCAATAGGAACACAATAGGATATAATTAAAGATGTCAACAATGTTGCAAAAAAGATACAAGGGATTCCCAACACATGTGGGTATATCGTATTCCGGTTGTGCTGACGCTAGCGGTAAAAGATAACAGACGTATAAAGGGCGTCATAAACTTTAATATAAGCTTTACGTTAAATTGTATGAGCCCCAGAAAACAGAAACAATAAAAGCTTGTCTTATTAACAAGTTGTCGTAATTATAAAATGTTATAGTTATACATGTTTTATGTAAATAAATTAAAACTTAAACTAATGCATTTGACCATGCATATGTTTTGGGTGGTTTATTGAATTTTCCTAATAAAAATTCACTGAACCACAATGCATTTCTCTTATGAAAATTCACTAATACAGTAGTTGCCAAATTTTTTGAGTCGTGGCGCCTTTTTCAAATTAAAAGTCTCCCACGGTGCCCTGCCCTGAGTAAAGGTATCACAAATTGTAAGTACGAGATAAAAAGTCTGGACGCAGCAAGAGCATTATGGCGGCGAATTTTCATAAAAATATTTTTAAATAAAAATATGTTTTCAGTTAATCTTTTATAAAAAAATTGACTATTGAAGAGATTGCGACTTTTGAATTTTGGAAAATTTTCTTCAAATGGACGCGAACTAGGCCACCTAGAACACATATCCGGGGTCAGTTTCGATTTTTATATGTTTATTTTGTTTATGTATATATATATATATATATATATATATATATATATATATATATATATATATATATATATATATATATATATATATATATATATATATATATATATATATATATATATAAGACTTATTGTATTAACATAATGTATAATTTTTGCCAATAAGCAACAACAATAATAATAATAATAATAATATATATATAGATATAGATGTAGATATATATGGCCCATAAGAAGTCGTTGGTGATACAAAATGTCTTTCTTTTTTTTTTTGGCGAGGACCCCTATTGTTATTGAATTTCATCGGATCTCAATGCACGTTTGTAGGGAAAAAATTGATAGCGCTCACATATCAAAAATTTTGATACAGCATTTTACTGAATTTTCACTAACAAAATCCACACATACAGATGTAACGACGGTGAGATTTTCGAAAAAAAATTCAAATTAGCGCAAATTAAGGCCCATAGAACTCAAATCCAAGGTCGGTTTAAATTTTTATGTTATTATATATATATATATATATATATATATATATATATATATATATATATATATATATATATATATATATATATATATATATATATATATATATATATATATATATATATATATATATATATATATATATATATATATATATTTATAGCCAGGTGATCATGAGAACACTCTGGATGGAGAAGCAAAAATACATGGAGTCACAACAGGCAACTAGTGCACATTTTCAGCAACATTCGGAAGACCTTCAATTCGAGCGCAACAGCCAAAATCGCCACGGAGGCAAAGAAATCACCTGTGTGAGCATCCGGAGCCCAGGAGTCATGCTACATATAACAGGATTTTTAACACCGCATTTTTGTATACCATACAAGGGAAAGGTTAAGGGCACTGGTTGGCTGTTGTGACTCCGTGTATTTTTGCTTCTTCATCCATAGTGTTCCCATCATTACCTGGCTATACCGTACTGATGATACCTAATACGCTTGAAACACGTGTATGCGGTTGTCTCCTTGCGGCCTTGCCCCTAACCTTTCTCCTTGTATAGTACCTTCATTATATTAAGACCGCGGACGAGTTCGTAAATTAGCTGTGATGGACATTTTCCCCCCAAAAATATACAAAAAAGTTTTTGAAAACGCTATATTTTTCGAAGTTTAAGATCAACTAGAATGGGACTTTGCATGTGGCTAGAAACTATGTAGATAAACCTATATTATGAATTATATGTAGTTTAGTTCACAATACTTAGAGTTTTTTACAAATTAAAAATTAAATCTGGAAGACATGCGTTGAAACAACTTAGTGGTTAAAGCCCAATGCCTGGCGGATAGAGTAATTAACTGCCATGCGTAGATTAATTCATAAAACAGGTATAAACCATCAACGGTAACCAAGCCAAATAAATAACAGACATAAAACTACCCGAACCAACAATCGTGAAATTTCGGCCACAAATATCGTAAATGACAAACGACATGAAATTAAAAATTAGTCAATTGATTGTTTTTTAACTGGGGAATTCAGTAAATTTTTAAAATACACTATATCTGTAGCTTTATGAGCGGTCCCAAATACAGTTTTAGCTTAAAAGTGTAGCATAATATAGTGGAACTGTAAACAAAATCAAGTCAAGTCGCTATAACAATGATTCTAAAACAGCGTGTTCTTTAAACTTAAACAAAATACGTCATCTAAAATCTAAACCGACGTTGAGTGTGTTTCAACTGACAATTATATTATGTCTGTAATTAATTGTTACGTTTAATTTTAAGATGATATAAAATATCTCGTCTTTGTCTGACATTATAATTTTTATCAGACATTTTGTTATTGTTGATTTTGAGGAAAACCGGTTCGATTAGGTGGACTGAAACGAAATCATTCAGGCGACTAATAAGAAACAATAACTGCTGCGTTTATAATTTGACGGATACTTTACTTTACTAAATATGAATTTCCAGAAGTTTCCTTCTGGAGAGCTTTTCTAACCTTAATGAAATTCGTAAAACAAGTTTCTTTTAAAGAGTCTTACACTCGCTATAGACATAGCAAATTTTAGTTTTCTGGTTTCATAGAAAATTTAGATTTGAATATTTTTCTCTAAAGGAGTTAGAACATAAGAATTTTTTAATAATAGAGAGATATCGATGGTAACACTTTGAAAAGAGTTCTTCAAATATGCGCCTACTAGGATTTCTAAAATCTATCTTCAAAATCTGTGTAAGTTTAAAGTATTAATTTTAGTAACATGCTGTATAATATTAGTGTAAAATTCTTATGAAAATTCAATACTATAACACTTGCTGGGTCCCGAAATTTTTACTAAGAGATAGCAGAGTCCCATTTAAGTGATGCAGTCAAAAACGTTTTCGTTTTTGTTATGCGTAAAACAAACGCGATGCCATGTACAGCCGTTCTCAAATAATGACTGAATTTAAAAAAAATTATATTGCCGTAACTCCAAATGGAACAGCCTGTAGTTTGTGTTTCAGAAGTGAAGGACATGCCCATTGCTTTAAGTTTATTATAACACTCCCTATACATACAGACCCTGGTTGTGGAAATATTTAGGTATATTTACAATCGCGTACCATGATTCGCAATCATATTATGTGATTATTTGACGGA
The DNA here is from genome assembly GCA_964006375.1 of Tillus elongatus. Lineage (NCBI taxonomy): Eukaryota > Metazoa > Arthropoda > Insecta > Coleoptera > Cleridae > Tillus > Tillus elongatus. The sequence continues at coordinate 110,945,380 of OZ023262.1, read as the reverse complement.
TTTTTTAAGGAAAATATTAAAATATTTAAACGAAGTTTGATACAAACCTGTAAGAAATAATTAAATTAATACGATTACCTACGTTTACATTTTCATAATCTGTAAGTAGTTGATAAATTGTATTCACAAATGCAAAATGAAACATTAAAAAAGTCTGGACGCAGCAAGTGCGTTATGGTAGTGAATTTTCATTAAAATGTTTTTAATAGCACATATGTGTGTGTGTTTTTTTAAGCAGGCATCAAATTTGGTTACCAGTATAACCAATATAGTAAAAACAATGTGCCATGTTTCATCAAAATAACTTCGTTGCTTGAAAATGTACAAAAATGTCCGAAAGTAAACTTAGAGTGTTCCCGAAAAAACTCGTTTCTTGGTCAACCTTATAGGTTAATAGCAAATTGAGCTATTCAAATATGAAGCATTTGATCAGAATTCGCTACCATAACGCACTTGTTTCGTCCGGAATTTCTTTTCTTACAAATATGCATTATATTTCGATGGAAAATGCAAAAATTCAATAACATAAGGCGTGTTTGATTAAAAAAAAAGAAGAAAATTTTTATTACCAACGACTTATGGGCCACCCTGCGATTGTAGAAATATTTTTTAAGATGTAGCTCAAGACACCCTATAATTTATATATATATATATATATATATATATATATATATATATATATATATATATATATATATATATATATATATATATATATATATATATATATATATATATATATATATATATATATATATATATGTATATATATATATATATATATATATATATATATATATATATATATATATATATATATATATATGTATATATATATATATATATATATATATATATATATATATATATATATATATATATATATATATATATAATTTTTTTTCATATCCTGTATAATAACGGATATATTGAGCTTTATTGATTTTTTACGAAAATTCGACAAAAATTATATACTATTAAACGATAACCTATATAGCTAAGACTACTGCCAAGCATCAGAGAAAGGGTCTATTTGAAATGAATTTTCTGGAAACATTTTAGTAAAATGAAGGACAATGACGGTTGAAACTAAGACTTCAGGGTTTGTAAAACATCCTTCTTGAGACATTTGATTTCCATAGCCCGTATTAGATTCAAGTTATTTCCTTAATTTTGCCCGTTTTGACGTTTAAATCGCAACTTTGACGTTTTGAGGAAAACTCCAAATTTTTTTTAAATGCCTATAACTTTTTTGTCTTTTGACCTGTATAGCTGAATTTTGGTAGGTAACTTACCTATAAGGACATAAACCCGCGTACTAAATTTGGTTGCCTTTTCTTCGTTAATTCCGGAGATATAAATTTTTTTCGAAAGAAAACACAAAATTTTCGGTAAAATCTGAACAGATTTTTCTGGCTAACAAACATATTCAAGCCATTTTCAAAAGGAATTTATTCACCAAATTTAATCAAAATCTGCCTATTACTTTTTGAGTTATTGGTGTGATACCTATATATATATATATATATATATATATATATATATATATATATATATATATATATATATATATATATATATATATATATATATATATATATATAAACATATAAAAATTGAAACTGACTACGGATATGTTCTTATTTCCGACAGCTTGTTATATGAAAATATGAGTATTTTTTCGCTTAGGTTCAAATTTTCGTAAAACGTAAAAAAATTACATTTTCTTTTTTCCAATCCTAATTACAGATTATGTATATAATTTGAATTTTATGTATTGTTTTAGCACATTTTTTGTAAAAAACAGACAGTTCTGGAAGAATTGGTTTTGTGTTTCTGTAGAAATCATTGTTTGTAAGATTTTTGTTAAATGTTGGTAATTACTAAGTGTTTAATAAGTTATTTTGAAAAAATGTTTCGTGAAAAAATTGTTTGCAAATTTTGGTGTGATTTTTTGTCGGAAAGCTTTGTCTGAATAGTTATATCTTGACAGGCGGGTAGATAGCTTGAAGAGGTTCCTTGGTCAGGAAAATCGGACCAGTTTTTTGGGGGACATTTTAGGTTTAGTTTAGGAATTCTTTTTAACGTTTTCAAACAGTAAAGTTATTTCGATGAAATATGGTACATTGTTTCTAATATATGGGTTACCCCAAATCTCGTGCCTGCGCTCATTAAAAAAACATATTTGTTATCAAAAACCTTTATATGAAAATTTACTAACACAACGCACTTGCTGCATCCAGACTTTTCATTCACTTAAATCCATATGCTGCTTGTTTAGTGTTTTTATAAACTTTTAATGCATATGATTAACAAAATAATTATTTATATCTTCAGTAAGTTATAAGAAGAGCAAGTTTTAATGCTAGACGTCTATACAAGGCCAGCAAACTCAAAGTACACCAACATTACATGGCTCCAAGTGTGTGTTCAAATGCTTGTCAAAAATTGATAAAGGCGGACGACTCGTAATTTTTGCCGAATTTTGGAGCCTGAATAAGAACCAGCAGGAACAGTTTATTTATTCTGCAACAAAAAATATTGAAAATAAAAGAGAGATATACATAACAGGACAGAGCCACGCAAGTTGTAGTAACGTCACTGAAAAAGAGCCAGCCATCTGAGAAGAAAGTAGATCGAAATATGATAGTAGACTACATTAATCCATGCCATCCTACAATGTCCCAATAAAGACGCGAACATGCACCTAAAACGTTGCACTTGTCCAGCAATATCAATGCATGTATATCTTTCCTGAAATGTATCCATTAGTGCCGATTCCTTATTATATCCAGTGAAAACAGTTTAAAAAAATATGTTTCCTTCGCGATCTTGGGCCATGAATAGTGTTGGTAATGCGAATCTTTTACTGCTCATTCAAAAAGTATAACAGTCATCCAAAGACAACACGCCTACGGACTGTAAAGGATGTGAAGCATTACCAGAAAGCGATTTTTTTCCGAGAGAAGTACCGAAAATATGATTGCAATACGTTCATATCATTCGAATTATGTTGTGTTCGTAATTTTCCACACATTTAGGCCTACTTACTTCCTAGATGACTGAATTTTATTGTTATAGTGCCAAAGTTTATCTCTCCGACGATTGGTTTGCTGCGTTGAACGTACCTATCATGCTGGAGACTTGATTCAACCACGGAATGCAAATCTTTTATTTTAGCTAGCTTCAGTGATCTCGTCTACTGCTTTATTGGGTATAATATTTAATTTTGATTGTATTTCCTTTGGAAAAGAAACGTTTTTTTATTTCAAATACTGTTTTTCTACGATTTTTTTTATATTACCATGCATTAATTTATTTTTATTTATTTTAATTTGTATACTTATCCCCTTGCATGCTTATTGTTTTTTGTTTTTAAATTTCCCCTTCTTAACCCGTCTCTGAAAAGACATCCTGCAATAAGAAATACCCAAATTTTCCAAGATTTTCTCTTTCCATTTTACTAAATTTAGATGCATTTATTGTACATTAAAATTTGCATAACAATATATATATATATATATATATATATATATATATATATATATATATATATATATATATATATATATATATATATATATATATATATATACATTGATATGTCTGTGTGTGCGTGTGTCTCTCTGTATCCAACCGATAACTCAAAAAGTAATTAACCGATTTAGTTGAAACTCGGCAAGTGCCTTTTTTATTAATAGCTTGGACGAGTTCGTTAGCCAGCCCGATCGGACCAGTTTCTCCGAAAAAATTGTTTTCCGAAAACAATATGTGTAACTCAAAAGATTACAAAACTATTTTGATGACATTTGATAGATATTATGTTTGCCTGGGAAAAAACCTTACTGCATACCAAAATTCACTTTTCTAAGTTTATTGAAAATTAAGTTATTAAAATTTGAAGCATTTAATGAAAATTCGCTATCATAACGCACTTGCTGCGTCAGTAACTTTTTTGTTAAATGTACTTGTTATTTAAATGACACCATTATTTCTCCTAGGAATTCAAACAATACGCCTGGTTAAATAAATTATCTCACAAATTGGTCTAAACATTAACATGGGTGTGTTGAATAGATGAGTATTCAGCCTTATCTGATAGAGAATGGATCAATTACAGGCTGGTCTTTTGGGAAATGCTCGACTTTATCTGTGTTCCGTCGTGTGCACTATTCACATGTCCAGAGAATGAAACTGGTGGACAACACCAAGGGGTGTAATAAGATGCGTTGTGAGATATATGTATACATTGTTACAGGGCTGCCTCTCTTGATATTTCTCGGTTGTTTTATGTTCCAGTTATCCTGCAAAATGTGCAGATTTATCTGCGCCATAAACAATGCTTACAAACCAGTACACAAAATTGCTTCCATGTTATAATTAACTGTATAACATTTGACAAAAAATTACGCTATTTACTACCTAGCCACATAAATGTAAAGGTCGATCGAGATCGTCGTCGTTCAGCTGATGAAACAAGTGCATTTATTAATGAATGATTGATGCAAGTTATTATTTACTTCAATTTGGGGGGCAGAGAGACAGGCATTGTCTTTTTCTTCTAGTAAAGCTTTTCTGCACATCGCAGCTTATCCATGGCGAATACTCATAGTAATAATTATTACTACTATTATAACATTTAATGGTGCTTATACATGTTACATGTTTGTACAGGTCAACACAATAAATACAAGCTGTCATATATCACCTGACCTGACCTGTCCTGGCTTGAACTGGCCTGACCTGACGTGACTTGCCGGACCTGACCTGACCACTAGGACTGATATCAAGAGAAGACGTAAAATATGACTCAATTTTTGGTGTCATACAAGACGAAGTAATACACTCTTTCAAAAGAGCAGATTCCCTGAGACACACTTTGTCCAGGAGTTATTGATCTTGGATTGAAGCCGGGGTTAAGGTGACGGAGGAGGACTTTAGTAAAGAAAAACGCAACTTTGTCGTAACCAGCGATCAGAGCGGGGGAGATACCAAAATAAAAAGATAATGGAAACACCAGAGAAGGAGACAACAGTGCAACATTCATTACTGACGAAGGTGGAGAAATAAAACCATATGCCTAAGAAGTAGTGAAACGAAAAATCGAAACAGTATAGAAACTGAAAGGATTTCTAAAAGAAATCCCGAACACGAAGAAAAAATATAAGACCGCGATTCGTAAACTAGACGACTAAATTAAACGATTGCCTTTGGCGACAAAGTCTACGCTGAAGAAAACGGAAGAGTTTGTACAAATAATGGAGTCCTTAAAAGCGAAACGTAATCCAAAGGGGGAAAATGTGATAAGCGAGGATAAACTAGAATCCAGGGAATTGATATGTTGTGTAGACACAAAGCGACCGCCGTAAAAAGTGTCAAAACATATACAAAACATGATTTGAAAAGGAATTTTTTTTGTCTGTCGGTCTGTATCTCTGTCTGTTTATAGCCACGAAAACTTTAGAACGAATTGAGATATCGTCTTCAAATTTGCTATACAGTTAGCACACGACATACGAACGGTTCGGATTGTTTTTGAATAAAATTCCTCCAGGAAGTAGGTGATAACTGGGGGGTGATGTGGTGAAAATTAAAATTTTTTCGTTAAAAATCGAGTAATATAAAGTGTTAGGGTTGTTTATTAGAAAACTTTCAATTTCATTAAACATCTGATATTCTGTGCTGAAATTAAATTAGGAGCTGAATGTGTGGGGGTGGAATATCGGTGACAGAAATGGTTTTTTGCCAAAACGGCTTAAAATTATCAAAACATATAGAAAACTAGATACTGGAACGAAGTTTGTTTTGTCTATCGGTCTGTCGGTGGTCGGTCCGTCTATCGGCATGTACCTTTCTGTTAGTAGGCGCAATAACTTGTGAGCGAATTAAGATATCTTCAAATTTGGTTTCCAGTTAGCACGAGACAAAGGAACGCTTCAAGTTGTTTTTGAGTGAGATCGCTTAAGGGGGTAGGTGATGAATGGGGGTAAAAATTGACATTTTTTCGGTAAAACTCGAGTGATATGACGTTTTAGCATTTGTTTATTAGAAAACTTTAAATTTTATTATACATCTGGTATTCTGTGCTGAAATTAAATTATGGGTTGAATGTGTGGTGGTGGAATATCAGCCACAGAAATTTAGAATTTTTTTTGCTAAAAAATGTAGAAAGTCTAAAAGCATAGAATACTTGATTCCTCAACGATTTTATTTTGTCTGCAGTCAGTCGGTCTGTCGGCCTGTACGCCTGTCTGTTAGTGGGCGCAATAACTTTCTAACGAATTGAGGTATCATCTTCAAATTTTGTATCTAGTTAGAACCCAACAAAGGAACACTTTGAGTTGTTTTTAGGGTGTGCCCCTGGATCTAAGGATACTGAGTTCGATTCCAGCGTTCTCCTTTCATTTTTTCTCTACATACTGTACAATTAACATCAATCGAGGTCCTGGCATTGTATTTGAGCAAGTTGAATATCTACACGTTCCGCCCCTTAGAGGGGGCATTAAGCTGCCGGTCCCGTGTTTATGTGATGTTGGGCACGTTATAGATCCCTACTATCCTTACATAAAGGCAGGTATTCGGAAACATTTCCAGGATAGTGAGGTGAAACTGCTCCCTGGCGTCAGTGAATGGCCATAGTCGCGGAAATAGACCGACGTTAAAATAAAGAAATAAAAAGTTGGTTTGGGGTAAGATTGCTTCAGGAGGTAGGAGAGATTTGGTGAAAATTGACATTTTTCTGTTAAAGCCTTTCAGAAGTGGTCAAGTTGTGTACCCTGAATTCATTTCATGAGAATGTGTTTCTGAGGAGGGTAGAATATAACAGTTATGTGGAAGGTATGAATCAATTTGCAGCACTATTTTTCGTATACAACCACTATTACTACTAATTCCACTACCAGTCACGTCATTTCCATTGAGGAGTAGGCACACCACTAAGCCTATGCTATTTACTATGTTTATCTATGAACTTCTGTCCTGACAGACTGCTTTCGCTTCTTCTGCGTTCAAACATTCTGGATACACACTTGACTTCTGACCCCTTTCTTCCATAATATATCGCCCAGAACATCTGACCAAGCTTTCCTAGGTCTTCCACGGCCTCTAGATCATTTATGTGCTCTCTATAAATTATCATAGATATTCTATCATTATCAATTAGTTGTAATGATTACGTTTCGTTACTGCATTAATTATTTAAAATAAACCCGTAAGAGACTTAATTAAGAGCCGACAATCCAATATCTCTAAGGCAATTTATGTTTTGGTTTCGAAATTATTTTATGAAAAGTCGCTAAATCTTCAAGTACCGTAAACACCTTTACTGCATTTCTAATTTGTACCTTAAAATGATATGTTTGCCATGGAAAACTACCTCGCATTATTACTGAACAAATATTTCCAGGAACGAAATAGGCATTTAAAAGATACGTTAGAAATATTCGAGAACAAAATATTGTTTATCTGGAATTTTCCGTTATCGGTGATGTCACCCAAGAAAGACGTTTGCGTGCAGGGAGAGAATTGTCTGAAAAGTCGCCGATTGGAGGTCTCGTTTTATCTCGTTCGAAGAACGGAGGCTAGAAAGAGCTAGCGCACAGCCAGTAACGGGCGGAGTACAAAATTTTGCGTGCAGGCAGGAAACATTTGCCGAACCGGAGACATGCGAAGGGGAGTCTCTGCTGAGCTTTCTTAGAGTGAACATCGTCAGTCTCGGTGGATATTAAATCATCTTAAAACGGAGTAGTAATGTTCTTTCTGTTATCTGTAGTACTACTTAATAATTATTGTCAGTGATTATTTAAAGTAATTCAAGTGATTTTCGAGTGTAAATAAACATAGTATTCAGCCTAAAAACGGGATTGAAGTTGTGTTTCTTTGTTCCGAACTGTTGACTTATTGCCGTAATAAGAGATAATTCCTGGTTATTATCGAATCTTAAGTAATTTCGTAGTGAATTTTACTGAGGTAAATTCACGTTTTATCGCGATTTGGAAAGTTTCCATCAGGCGAACTCTGAACATCAACATAGGTGTCAAATGGTCTAGCAATATCGGAGCAATGACCTACACCGGCCAAATAATCTCAGATGAAAAGTCCCAGTCGTTTTCCCCAGTCTTTCCGCTCTTAATGGAGTCTGTGTCAGGCACTCATGATTGATCTCACCTGGAGAGCATCTTCACAGGGTCATTAGGTAAAACTTAGTTAGAAGATTGGTGAGTCTAAACAAATCTTTTCTTTGAGTCAGCAGAATTTTCATGCCGAAATTTAACATCTGAAGTTTTAATAGCCTGAACTTTCAAAATCACGTAATCAAGTTTGAGCTTATACAATGTCAGAGAGGTGCTGTCAGCACAAGTATATATTTCCCGTTTAATATCTAAGATTTTGTCAATCTTTTTGTAAATTTCAATACATAGTTTTTATTTTGTAGTTAGCAAATTTTGTCTGTAAAATATCTAACCTATACATTCTCTTTAATATCCCTTAGCTTTCATAATTAATATAGAAATTTCACGTAGGGAAATACTAATAGATTTTCTTTCTTTGGAGCCTCACTCAAGAACTGGCCAGTGATTCACTAGAAAATCTAGTAATTGATTGACAGACGTCAAGTAATTTACCTAATCATTTATGTTTATTTTTGAGTGATACCCTGAGTAATTAATAGTAACATTTTTGTAATATGCAACTATCTTTATCTTATTGTTTTAACACATGTATGTAAATTAATAATTTCTTGCTCTTGAAATTCTTGCTATTTATCTGATTGTTATTTGTATGCAATTAATGTTTATTTGAGATTTACCAACAATTTTTGTTTCATTTTGTTTGCTATTTCAAATTTAATTTATATGAATAAATTTATATATTTTGTCATATTAAAGTATCTGTTTAATTGAAGAGAAATTCCTCCCTAGTATCTACTTTCTTTTGACGTCGGCGCAAACAATTATTTATTACTAACTATACTCTAGATATCTAAATTTCTATGTAACCTAGCACTAGTCTGGAGAGCCCACAAATCTAGGACTCTGGGCAGTGCTGAGCAAGCTAAGGAAGAGAACGTGAGTATCAAACTATATTCAGATCTGTCAGCCTCCTAAAAAGTGCTGCTAATCTTAATAAACTTGATAATCTGATAGATAGCTACTTTAGGGTAGGGTGTTATAGGCAATTGTGACCTCACCATAGAGCAGATTTATATCCACCTGAGGTCAATAACATATACCACGGTTCTCGTTCTCTTAAGCTTTTTTTATTTGAAGAAGGTGACATAGTTCTATGTGAGAGCCTCGGTGGTTCAGTGGTAAGAACGTGTGCTTCTAAATCAATGAGTACTGGGTTCGATCCCGCGGTTCTATTCACTTTTTCAGTACATACTGTATCAATAACATCAACCGAGGTTGTGACATCGTATATGAGCAAGTTGAATGTCTGCACGTTCCGCCCTTCGGGGAGGGCATAGACACGTCGGTCCATGCGATTTTGCACACGTTAAAGATCCCTACCCTCCTTACAGAGAGGCAGGGGTTCAGCAAAATTTCTAGGATAGTGTGGTGAAACTACTTTGTGGCGTCAGTGATTGGCCATAGTCGCACAAATAGACCGACGTTAAAGAAACAAAACACACACACATAGTACTATGTGTCCAAACCATTTAAGCACGCTGCTATCATACTTATTTTAATATACTTTTCTACATTACATTTGCTAAGAACCCATTAATGTTTTCTTTCCTCTTTCATTCCAACAGCGTTTAATTTTGTTACATGCTTTGATTGACACACTCAACTTGCAGACCCATATAGAACAGCCGGCACCAATATTCTGTTATACACAGCCATTTTTGTCTCTTTAGATATGAATTAACTCCTAGCTACAGTGGTCAGAGCTCCCAGCATCTTTCTTCCATCTATGTAGCATTTAAGCATACCACATGTTTCTAAATGTGTAAAGGGCATTTCAAAACTATATAGTACTTGCTGAGTCAAATGGTAAAAATGTTAGGTTTCCAATTCATGATCACTTAATTTAGATTTTAAAATTTGTAGATATCTGGTTTATTTTAGATTTTAAGCCCTTTGAGCTAAGAAATTATTTCTTTAAAATTAGATTTGCTTTGGAATTCTTATCAGATAAACAGATGTTCTATTAAAAAATCATGTTTTGTCAATACTTCAAAAACGCGTTGTTCGGTTAATTTTTAGTTTAGATAATCGTAGTCAGCCAAATATATAAACAAGGCTGCTAACTAAACGTGGATCCAATAATAACAGAGTTAGCAATCGTGCCGTCCTAACTCTGAAGAGCCTGTATGTAAGATCAGGTAAAATTCAAAACATTGTTTATCCGCGGGTTCCAGGGAACCAGATTCGTGTTTATTTAAAGTCATTTTTTGAAATATTAACAGTTGTAAGAACTTTGAAGCGAAAATCTGATAAAAATATATGATTACTAAACGATTTTTTAAGAGACAAGTGAGTATCGTAGAGACAAATATATGGTCAATAATTTTATCGTTGTCTGTTTCATTTTTTGACATTCCGTATTATGTTGTTAAAGCTGTCAATCGTGGCCAGAGATTATGAGTAGCTAGGCTTAAACCTGGTTTATACAGGTATCTCAAAAATTATGTGCGATCTCCCGTGCTTAGATTCCTCACGCTAAAATAAGATTTTTATTTTATAACTACACAGATCCCATTTTTTTATTGGTTCGTTCCAGTTTTCTTCAAAACAACTGTAGCAATCCGTATGAAATTTGACGGTAAACATTTTAATAGAACATCTCTTATATTATTGCATTTTTGCATTTTCCATCGAATTATAATGCGTGTTTACAAAAAAGAGCGTTCATTGTTTTCGAGTTGTTTCAATTGTTTCACATTTTTGGCACATATCAAAAATTACGATACGGCATTTTTACCAATATATAGCAGGGTCCCATGAAAATGACGCATTCAAGTTTTTTGTGAATTTTTATTAAAACATTCACTAGTAGATAGGTATCGATGGTGGGACTTTGCAAAATTTTTTTCAAATGAGCGCGAACAAGGACCCCTAGAACCCATACCCGGGGTCAGTTTCGCTTTATATATATATATATATATATATATATATATATATATATATATATATATATATATATATATATATATATATATATATATATATATATATATTATCGAATTATAATGAGTGTTTAAAAAAAGATAGCGTTCATTGTTTTCGAGTTGTTTCAATTGTTTCACATTTTTGGCACATATCAAAAATGACGATACGGCATTTTTACTAATATATAGCAGGGTCCCATGAAAGTAACGCATTGAGGTTTTTAGTCAAGTTATATTAAAAAAATCACTAGTAGAGAGGTATCGATATTGAGACTGCAACTTTTTTTTTTCAAATGAGCGCCAACAAGGACCCCTAGAACACATACCCGGGGTTAGTTTTACTTTTTATATGTATATATATATATATATATATATATATATATATATATATATATATATATATATATATATATATATATATATATATATATATATATCCAACCGATAACTCAAAAAATAATTAACCGTTTTGTATGAACCTCAGCAGGTACCTTTATTTTATTAATAGCTGGGACGAGTTCGTTAGCCAGGAAAATCGTAGGAGGTCTTCCGGGAAAATTTCGAGTTTGGTTTCGAAAAAAAAAATTTTCCCTGAAAGTTACAAAGCTGTTTTAATGAAATCTGGTGGATAGGTTGCCCTGGGAAAGAGCTTACTACGTTCCAAAATTCAACCTTCTAGCTTTATATAAAATTGAAATAGTTAAATTTGAAACATTTAATGAACATTCACTACCATAACGCACTTGCTGCGTCCCCAATCATTATTTTCATTTATATTGTTTGTGAAAAAACGAGGTGCCGTATACAATTTTTTTGTACTTCCATAGAAATCATTTTGTAACATTTTTGTTTATATTTGGTAATTAATGATAAATGTTTAATAAGTTACCGTAATGAGATACTCAATAAAAGGCTTTTGATCCAGACTGCATCCATACCGTAACAGAAAAATATTTTCCGAATTCCGTGAAAAAATTGTTTGCAAATTTTCACGATTTTTTTTGTGGAAATTTTGTCGAATGTGTGTGAATGTATGAATAATTATATCTTGGTGGGTGGGTCAATAGTTGGAAGAGGTTCGTTGGCCAGGCAAATCAGACCAGTTTTTTTTGAGAACATTTTAAATTAATGTTAGAAAAAATATTGTAATTTTTCAAACAAAAGCTATTTTGATGAAACGTGGTACATTTTTTCTACTGTATGGTTTATAATGGTACCCAAATTTGATGTTTGCTTTCATTAAAAAAGACATATTTGCTATTAAAAGTATTTTAATAAAAAATTACTACCATAACGCACTTGTGCGTCCGGACTTTTCATTAAGCTCAGCACATATTCAATATCCTATATAACACAACGTAGTTGCATTTATCTAATTAAAGAGATCTAAATCGACAAAATGTGAAGATGTAACTTTTAACAGGTACTAAACGGCGTACATAACTTGTTAAGAAAAGAAAAAAAGTCAGTGGCGCACAGGTTTTCTTTTTTTAGAAAATTATTGCAGTGATAGCTCATACGCAGGACCCTGGTAAAGCTATCTATATTATTTTAGCAGTAAAATATTTTCTGGTTTAATTATTTTTTACATTCAAAATTTAATTCGAGCTGCTACTGTCGTTTTGCAGAAATTAGGAATACATAAAAAAATCTTTAACACTCTGTAGCTACAAAACGAAGAAAAATTGTACCTATGTTGATATTACAAAAAAAGCTTATTTTTACGTGAGGAATCTAACCACGAGCGATGGCACGTATTTTTTTAAACACTCTGTAGAAAGGTAGTATTTTCAGTATTATATTACCTTTATGTGGTGCAAAGGAGTTTTATATCGGAATTAATTTTAAGACCCTTACGTTCTTGCTTTGCAAAACTGTAAATACTTACTACACAATAAGAGGTATGCGATAGGTAACTACACAATTTCAATTGAAACAGGCTTGGACGCCTCACTGAGTGGATGATGTCGACAGGATAGTAAACGAGCGTGTCGGATCCCAACTAATGGTCCATTATACAACCAAGAGCTGATTTGTTGAAGCATCTACTTTATTCTGTCGGACAGTAGAGCTGTTCATCCAGCTACAGATTTTCAAGTCCACCTATGTACATGTTCGCTGTTACATTGTGCAATCTCTGCATGCACCAGGACTCCTGGATACAAAGGTGAATTAGAAAATGCTGAGTAATGTTCGTATGAGGACAATACTGCAGTAGCGTGTTTCAAATTCCACTCGTTTGCATGCTACAATGATGACAGATGGCCTGCTCGCTGTCTAAACGTCACTATTTAAAAGCGCGCTGAATTATCAAAGTTGGCTTTTGTTGTATGGAAAAAGTTGTCCTAAAACTACACGTACATGCTGTGGTCCCGCAACGTTATTATATGCTGATTTTGCTTTGCCCTTGATGGAATTTCGAATGAATTACTGGATTACCATAAAAGGATCTGGTGTGCTCTTTTCACACTGAATGAAATGGGAGGGCTTGTTATTAAAACCTATCTTAAAAGCAAAATTCACTATTCGCCGCTCGCAGCTAGAAGCCATTTAAAAAGTTTCTAATAAATTTCTATGCTCTGTCGAAAATGTAAAGTGTTCCTTGTTTACTAGATTTTCAAAATTATAATCAATAAAACAATAAACAAAGAAAGTAAAGACTTGATTTTCTGAGAACTACATAAAAGTATAAAAAATTATATAGGACAAACCACAATACCTAAAAAAACAAATATGTAAACTACATACCTACATACCATAATAATTGACTTAAATAATTTTATGCGTTAAAAGTTGTTCCCATCTGAAATATTTTTAGGTAACCGTGATGTAAAGTAGTGGTAGTAGTCGCAAGTTATTACCCTAACGCACTCCGCCAAGAAGATAGTTATCTTGGACAGAGGGTGGGGCAATGGTGACTGAGGAGGACTTTAGCAAAGAAAAAAAGCAACTTTGTCCTAACCAACGGTCAGAGCGCTAAAGATACTAAAAGAAAAAGAGTGGAAACACCAGAAAAGGAAATAAAAGAGCAAAATTCGTTCCTGGCGAGGGTAGAGAAATAAAACGATATGCAAAAACTAGTGAAAAGAACAACCGAAGAAGTCAAGAAACTGAAGGGATTGATAAAATAAATTCCGACCACAAAGTAAGAAATTAAGACAGCGATTGGTAAACTAGATGACTATACGAAACGATTGCCTTTGGCGACAAAGTCTGTAGCGCATATAACGGAAGAGTTCGTAAAAATAATTGGGTCCCAAAAAGCGGGACAAGAGAAGGGGCAGATGACTGATGTGAGCACACAAACAGCGGACAAACGACGAGAGAAAAAGAAGGAAATGGTGGAAAAGTTAGAAAAGGAACTGGAAACAGAACTTGATGAAGCAAGTTTTCTAGAAGTTATAAATACTGATTGGCCGGATGAAGTCTACAAAAGATGTCAGATATACAGGGATCAAGGGAAATTAAGAGAATTTGACGAAATAATTATTCTTAGGAAAGAAGAAGAACAAGACGACGATAGTTTAAAGAAGATTGTGGAACGTAATCCACAGGTGGAAAATGCTATAAGTGAGGGTAAACTGGAAGCAGGGAAAATGATATGTTGTGTAGAAACAAATCGAGTCTTTCTTGAAGATGAGGGCTGTTGCCGTGTAGCTGATGGCAGAAACAGTTCTGAAAGACACACATATATAATTATGACACTTGATGGAGGAGAAACCTCAGAAGATAAAATTAAGCTGAAAGGTAGTCTGCAGAAGACACTGCGAAAGGTAAAGGAAAACAAGAGGGGAAAAATAATGTGCACTATTGCAAATGTCGTACCAAACCTGAATGTAAGAATGATACTAGAATATGTAACGAGACGGAAAACCCTAGAAATACAATTCTATAGAAACAAGAAAGCAAGTAAGAAAACGATTAGTGGGGAAGGTGATATGAAAACAGCCGGAAATTTAAAAAAAAAACAGAAAAAACGATACAATAATTCTGAGTCATCATCAGGAGTCTTAAAAGGGATGTAAACACAGGGGGAATAACAAAATAAACAAAATAGGCAGTAATAACGCACGGATAAAGATACGAGGGAAGGATGAAGCACAGAAGCAGGTTTTTAAAGAACAACTTACTACATAGCTGGAAAGAGTGGTGAAAGTGCAAATAAGAGAGAAAAGGGAGACGGTCATCATACTCGATATAGATGAGACAGTCGAGGAAAATAAACTTCAGGAGGTGCTAAAAAAGGCCGTGAAGCAAGGAAAGAAGTAAAACTTGGAGGTTAAATTATCAGATAAGGTAAACAAAAGTGGTTATAAACACGCGTTTGTTACTTTGCAAAAGGATGCTGCCAGACAGTTGCTGGAGAGTAAAAAAGTGAGAGAAGGATGGCATAGATGGCATGTAAGGGAGACTAATATAGTTCCTAAGTGCCATAGATGCTATAGGATAGGACATATAGCAAATAAATGCACAACAAAAGACGCAGATGAATTATGCCACAAATGTGGTGGGAAACGCCACAAAAGAAGGAAATGCGAAAATGCGCAACTATGCCATTTATGCGATGCTGTGGGACACAGAGGAGAGTCTATGAACTGTCCTAAAAACAGAGAACATGTACGGGCGCTACAGAAGGAGAAGACGGAAATATTAATGAAACTAAAATGAAGGTGCTCCAAATAAGTGTAGATAGGAGCAAAAGTGCGATGGATTTATTAATAAACAAATGTAATAGGGAAGACATAATGTTAGCAATAACAGCTGAACCCAACAAACACATGGCGGGGACAAACGTCAAATGGGTAACAGACGAAAATGTAGATGCAGCGATATATGTTACGGATAGCAAAACACAAGTATACAGAATGGGAAGGGGTAAAGGCTATGTATGGATTGAAATGAGTGACATAGTTCTGTATTTCTGATATGTATTACCTGCTATTAGTGAAGAAGACTTCCAGAAGTTTCTAACCTTCTTAAACAGAAACATTAGGCAACATAAGAAGAAGATATTAATTGGAGGGGACTTTAATGCGAAAGCCTATAGTTGGGGCTCGGCAAGAGAAGACAAAAAGGGAAAAGCGTTGACATAATGGATGTGCCAGGCGGACTATATTATATTGAATGATGGTAGACTTCCAACATTCGAAAGGAATGGAGGATCGTCAAATAGACGTAACCATGTGTTCATCAAGTCTGCAAAGATACGTAAGAGGCTGGCATGTGGAGAAAGAGGAGAACCTGAGCTACCACAAAAATATCCTTTTTGAGATATCAGAGCCGATAAGTAGTGCCCAGCAAACCGGAACAATCAAAGGGTGGACGTATAAGGCTGAATATAAAGGGAATCTACTAGAAGAAATAGAGAGACTAACAAAGCAGAAAAGTTATGAAGGTGTGCTTGAAGAGGAAACATCAATACGGCAGACGAAAAGGTGCATATTGGTGGAATGAAGAGATCGTCAAAATCTTTAAAGTCGAATCTACAAAGGCGAGAAGGAAGGTCACTAGAATCAATAGGAAAAAACATCGCAAGTAGTGATAGAGAGAAAGCACAGAATTAATACAGGGAAAGCAGGAAGAAATTAAAGACAGCAATAACAAAGGCAAAGAAACAGGCCTGGGACTGTCTTTGTAAAGAAATACATGATGATATTTGGGGACTAGGGTACAAGATTGTGACAGGTAAAATTGGTAAAAGAACACCAATGACAAGTGATGACGAACAACATAAGATAGCGCAGGAATTGTTCCCTAAACACGAAGTCAAAGAATGGCCGAGAGTGGAGGTGAAGTTGGAGGATATTTCACCTTGTACAGAGGAAGAAATAAGGGAAGCAGGCCGACGGATGAAATCTGGTAAAGCTGCAGGGCCGGATGGTATACCGATCGAGGTAGTTAAGGCAGTAGCAGAACAGAAACCGAATATATTACAAGTTATGATAAATAGACTAATCAGTGATGGAATTTCTCCGTCAGAATGGAAGACTGCTTGACTGGTGTTATTAGAGAAGCCACAGAAAACGGGAGGAAGGAAGTCATATAGAACTATATGCCTGGAAGACGGAATAGCAAAATTATATGAACATGTAATAAATGACAGACTAAAAAAGGAAATCGGGAGAAGAGGAGGGTTAGCAGACAATCAATTTGGCTTCCGCAATGGGCGCTCGACGATGGATGCTGTAAAGAAGGTACAGGACGTGACAAGGAAATAAGGCAATTAAAACAGGTTTGTGGCCATGGTAACATTGGACGTAAAACACACGTTCAATACAGCACCATGGAGAGGCACATACGAAGTGTTAAGAAGGAGGCAGTTTGAGCCATATATGCTGAAAATAGTATGTGGTTACCTGGAAGACATACAGCTACTGATTCAACAGAAATATCGGATGCAGGTTACATGTGGTGTGCCCCAGTGGTCAATCCTGACACCCACACTGTGGAACTTGTATTACGATAAGGTCTTTGGTCTGGAGTCCGTAAACAACACGGCTATTATATGGTATGCAGACGATTTGGCGCTGGTTGTAAGCGGAGGAAATAAGGCTGACATAGAAGAAAATCTGAGAGAAACTGGTCAGTGGCAAGGGTGGAAAACTGGATGGAAAAAAGTAGTCTAAAACTCGCGCCTCAGAAAACTGAAACTATGGTGTTAGTGTGACGAAGAACACTAAGGAGAGTAACCGTTAAGGTGGGGAATGCAGAAATTTAGTCGCAGACAAGCCTAAACTACCTGGGTATACAAATAGGACATAACATGAACATGGGGGTGCACATATAAAGATTAGTGGCAAAAGCAGACATGATGGTTGCAAAGCTATGGCGTCAGATGCCAAATATCGGTGGACCAAAACCAGGGAAAAGGAGAGTGCTGAGTAGTGTGGTAAACTCAGTCATACTGTACGGTGCACCAGCATGAAAGGCCGTGCTGTCAAAGACAAAGTATAGAAAAAATATTGAGGGGTCACAGAGGAAGGTAGCCATCAGAATAGCAAGCGCATATAGAACAGTGGCAACGAAAGCAATACAGGTGATTTCGGGAACAATCCCTATACACTTATTGGCAAGAGAGCTAACTTACGAAAGCCACGAAAATAGAAGAGAAGAAAAAAAAGAAGGCAAGAACCGAAACAATGATGGAGTGGCAGCGAGAATGGGAAGAGGAAATATCAACATCCCAGTGGACAAAGAGGCTCATCCCACACATACAGACGTGGATATTGAGACAGCATGGGGAGGTGAGTTACTATTTTACCCAATTTCTGTCAGGTCATGGGCGTTTTGAGTCTTACCTAAGTAAAATGAAAATAGTCGACAAAGAGGACTGTACGTATTGTAGTGATATAGATAGGCCAGAACACACAGTTTTTGAGTGCGAAAGATGGTGGAAAATAAGAGAACAAATGTATAAATGGATTGGCAGAGGTTTAACAGCAGATAATGTGGTGGAGCATATGCTGGGAAGTGAAAGGGTGTGGAATACTGTGGAGAAAGGGATTGTAGAAATAATGAAATCAAAGGAGGAGGAAGACAGGATCTAGATGTTTTGAAAACAACAAGAGTTAGGGCCGTGGTGAAGAAATTCCAGCGAGTGGTTTCCGCCACGACTCTAGGTTTCAAGGGGGTGTTTAGTGGTAGTCCCCACCAGGAGGGAAGGGGAGTCACCACAGTACCGGACAGTACCGGTTGGTGTCAGATCACGCAAGCGCCACGCAACGGTCTGCGTAAAAAGCATTCACCTCAGCTATGAGAAAAAAAAACTAACTTGATTATTTAAGATCACGCAGCAACCAAATTAATTTAAGCTCAAAATTTATTAAGGATTTAACCCGCCAGTGATGAGAAAATTTATTATGTAAACAGCTCAACAAAGACAATATTAATCATAACAGCTAAGCTAAGACAAAATTATTGAATCACTGAGTCAGTTATAAATATAATCCAGAAGAAGACGCTGGCTCTCGATAAATGTTTGTTAATAACGAAATCTAGATAAGTCTAAGAAGAAAAAAGCTTTTTCTATTTTTGTTGTCTCAATACATTAACAAGAATTAACGATACTTTGCCTGTTAACTCGTCACCCGTCATTTTTTCTGCACCGCTTATTATATTTTCAATTAATTCTAACAAAGAAATGCATTTTTTTTTCTGTATGGCTACTTTCCTGGTCAGTGTACTGATACAGGGTATGGTATGGGTTTACAACAGGACGCGATAATATGCTTGGAGTAGTTAAAATTATGTTATGAGCTAACAATGTTGGATTATCTCTGGCTGTGTTGTAATCACATCGTTTTCGTTTAGGAGTGCTGACAGTTATGTAACTACTGTTTCTAGAACTGGTCTGGCTATGGCTACCAAACCAGGCGATCTTGGAAATGATTAGCTCTATATCACATCTAATTAGAAAATAATTGATACTTCACTACGAACGAACTAAATATTTTTTAAAGTCATATTTAATGAACTTAAAAAAAGTCTGGACGCAGCAAGTGCGTTATGGTAGTGAATTTTCATAGAAATGATCTGGCACAAAATATTTTATTATAACTTTTTTTTCTTGTAACATAGAAATCTAAATTTTGGTGTATAGTTTACTTTTTATATCGTAAACCTACCTACCATATTTGGTTATCATAGATTTTATATTTTTTAAGATAAAAAAATTTTTCAAATGAAAACTCAAAATTTTCCCGGAAAACCTCGTCCAATTTTTCTAAATAACGAACTTGTCAAATCCATTTACAAAAGGAAGGTACATGCCAAATTTTATTAATATCGGCTTATTACTTTTTGAGATATGATTTTTTTTCAAATGAAAACTCAAAATTTTCCCGGAAAACCTCGTCCGATTTTCTTGACTAACAAAGATGTCAAAGCCATTTACAAAAGTAAGGTATGTGCCAAATTTTATTAAAATCGGCTTATTAGTTTTTGAGATATGAATTTTTTTCGAATGAAAACTCAAAATTTTCCCGGAAAACCTCGTCCGATTTTCCTGACTAACAAACATGTCAAATCCATTTACAAAAGGAAGGTATGTGCCAAATTTTATTAAAATCGGCTTATTACTTTTTGAGATATGAATTTTTTTCGAATGAAAACTCAAAATTTTCCCGGAAAACCTCGTCCGATTTTCCTACTAACGAACTTATCCAAGCTATTAACAAAAGAAAGGTACATGCCAAATTTTATCAAAATCGGCCTATTATTTTTTGAGTTATCGGTGTGATACATATATATATATATATATATATATATATATATATATATATATATATATATATATATATATATATATATATATATATATATATATATATATATATATATATATATATATATATAATATATATATATATAAACATATAAAAATTGAAACTGACCCCGGATATGGGTTCTAGGGGTCCTAGTTCGCGCTCATTTGCAAAAAAATTTTCAAAATTCAAAAGTCGGGATCTCCCCATTAGTGAATTTTTTCTACGAAAATTCACTAAAAAGAACGCTGAACCAAAAACAACCTTACAATATATATATATATATATATATATATATATATATATATATATATATATATATATATATATATATATATATATATATATATATATATATATATATATATATACGTGGCAAATATGGATTTTTTCTTGAAATAGGCGAGCACTTTGATCTGTGGTCGTGTTTTATACCGTAACCAAGCATCTGTAAAATCGTAATCTTATTCATTTTTGGTAAATAAACTACCTGAATTGCAGAACTGACAACTACTGTCATGCGGTCACAACCACACAGCAAATTGCTAAGTCCTCTAAAACAAAACTAACATTGCCAAGTATGAAGAATGTTAATAACATTCCATGTCTCGTTTTTAATCGATGCCGTACATAAAGCTCACTGAAATTGTTTTTTGTTGCTTGGTCATTATCAATATTGAAACGCGATTAGTTGGTAATTTTTTAGTGGGTTGTAGCGAAGTTCGTCAATCAGATGAATCTCTTTTTATCGAATTTTTCATCAAGCGAAAAATTAACTAATGACGAGATCTGTGTTTATATTTATATACATATAGCTCACACCGATAAATAATGGGCCGATTTTAATAAAATTTTGCAGAAAAATTGTAATAGTAAAAGGTTGAGTTTGAGTCGCGATTTGAAACGTCGAAATTTGCAATTTTCAGACAAATAATCTGAAGCAAATGCGGATTGTGTAGAAGAAATGTCATAATAAGTGTGTTTCACAAAGCCTTAAGTTTCAGCTTCAACCATCATTGTCATTCATTTTACTTATATGTTATCGGAAAATCCATTTCAAATAGATACTCTTTCTGACGCTTTGTCAGTAGTTTCAGCTATACAGTTTATGGTTTAGTAGTCTATATTTTAGCAAATTTTCATAGACTTGTGAATTTTAAAAAGATTTCTTCAAATGAGCGCAAACCAGAATCCCTAACACCCATATACAGGGTAAGTTTCAAGTTTTGTCTGTTTACACATATACAGGGTGACGCATTTCTACGGTAAAACTCAATATTTAAAAGTTTATTTGTTTATATACAAGATACAAGCAAAAATTTTATAAGCTAATTACAGGGAATTTTGAGCTGCATCTTATAAAATTATTTTGATAATCACAGTGTGTCATTAGTAATACACACTTTCTTTTTTAAATAGAACAACCGTTATGTTATTGCGTGTTTGCATTTTCCAGTGAATTATAATGTATGTTTGTAAGGAAGAAAAATTGATATCGTTCATCGTTTTTGAGTTATTTCAATTGTTTGCAACTTTTCACGTTTTCGGCACATTGCACAAACACATATCACAAATTTTAAAAAAGTCTGGACGTAGCAAGTGCGTTATGGAAGTGAATTTTCTTAAAATGTTTTTAATAGAAGATATGTCTCTTTAATGCAAGCAGGAATCAATTTGATCACCGGTATAACCTATATAGTAGGAACAACATACCATATTTTACCAACATAACTTGTTTGAAAATGTACAAAATCTTTCCGAAAATAAACTTAAAATGTTTCCGAGAACACTCGTTTCCTAGCTAACGAATCTTAGGTTAATATCAAATTGCGTTAATGAATTTTCAAACGTTTAATGAAAATTCGCTACTAAAACGCACTTACTGAGTCTCGATTTTTTTACAAACATTTCGATGAAAAATGCAATAAAGAATGTTCAAAAAAATAGTAGGTATCACCAACGATCTATGGGCCAACCTGTGGTTGTCGAAATAATTTTATAAGATGCAGCTCAAAACACCCTATAGGTAACGTATAAAATTTTTGCTAGTATCTTGCATTATAACAATTATATTGAGCTTTTCCGTAGAAATGCGTAACATTGTATATATGTAAACAGAAAGTAAACCTGGATATGGATTCTAGGGGGCCTAGTTTGCGCTCATTTGAAGAAATCTTTTTAGAAAATCAAAAGCCGCGGTCTCCTCATTGACGAATTTTATCTATGGAAATTAGCTAAAAATTATAGACCGTTAAACCATAAATTTACCTAAAACTACTTCCGAAGCATCAGAGAAAGTGTATATTTGGAATACATTTTCTGGAAATATTTTATGAAAATTAAGGGCAATGATGGTTTAAGCTGAAACTTAAGGGTTTGCAGAACACTCTTTACATAATTCGTATTTCTTTCAGGTTCTTTGCCAAAATGTTGCCAATTTTGACGTTTCAAATCGCGACTTTTCACGTTTTGAGGAAAACCCCAATTTTTTTTCTTTAATTTCCCTTAAGTGAATTTTAATTTAGAAAAATTCACTAATAGAGAGGTTTCGATGGTAAGACTTTGCATAAAATTTTTCAAAAGAGCGCAAACTAGGAACCCTAGAACCAATATCCGGGGTCAGTTTCAATTTTGATATATATATATATATATATATATATATATATATATATATATATATATATATATATATATATATATATATATATATATATATTGTGTGTGTGTGTGTCCAACCGATAACTCAAAAAATAATCAACCGATTTCAATGAAACTCGGCAAGTGCCTTTCCTTTATTAATGGCTTGGATGATTTCGTTAGCCAGGAAAATCCGACAAGGGTCTCCCGGAAATTTTTGATGTTTTTTTCGAAAAAAAAAATTCTATAAAAATTAGTTAGTTATTTTAATGAAACTTGATGGATATGTTGCTTTGCAAAAGACCTTACTACACTCACAAAATTCACTACCATAACGCACTTGCTGCGTCCCGAACTTTTTTGTCTTTAAACTTACAGACCTAAATTTTGGTAAATTGTTCATATATATATATATATATATATATATATATATATATATATATATATATATATATATATATATATATATATATATACATATATATATATATATATATATATATATATATATATATATATATATATATATATATATATATATATATATAAATATATAATTGAAACTGACACTGGATATGGGTTCTAGGTTCGCGCTCGTTTGAAAAAAAATTTCTAAATTCAAAAGTCGGGATCTCCTCGTTAGTGATTTTTTTTAAAGTAAATTTACTAAAACGAGCACTTGTGAAGCCACGGGAAAAGTCTAAGACTGTATTAAATATGGAACGGTTTCACTAAGTTAGGGCAAGAAAAGCAACCAGATATGCTATTCAAATTAAATTAAGACTTAAAACTTTTATCTCCTTTTTGTCCAATTACGTTTTGATCAAAAACTCGCTAAATAATTCATCCGAATTAACAATAAGTAACAATCTGATTAGATAACGGTAAAGTGATATGCGACTAAAAAAAAATTAAAAAAATAAAGTCACTAACTAGGATTCGAACTCGTCATGCAGGAGTCGATGGAATTTGATTATCCAATGTACAGAGACTCATGCCACTGTGCTATGCTCTACATGTGTCTACTAGCAGCTATATCTCGTAATACATTGATTCAATGTTTTAAAATTTACACAAAACCATATCGATTTACAATAGATTTTTTGCTCCTATTATAACGAAATCAAGGAAAATAACGATTAAGACACATATTTAGAAGCTTGTTAGTCATCTCTTGTAGTATTTTTCACTCCCATTCGCACTCAATCAATTTTGAAGTATTAACTTTCCTAAACCAGATTTAATTGATTAAAAATTAATGTACCTCTAACTTTTTTGTCTTTTAAGATATAGATCTAAATTTTGGTACACAGGATAAACTTTATGACAGAAATCAGCTTACTAAATTTGGTTGCCCTTGCTTTGTTATTTCCGGATATATACATTTTTTTTAAAGAAAACACAAAATTTGCCGGGAAAACCTGGGCCGATTTTCCTGACTAACAAACTTATCCAAGCCACTTGCAAAAGGAAGGTATGTGCCAAATTGTATCAAAATTGGATCATTATTGTTTCAGTTATCGGTGTAATACATACATACATACATACACACACACACACACACACATATATATATATATATATATATATATATATATATATATATATATATATATATATATATATATATATATATATATATATATATATATATATATATATATAACATATAAACATATAAAAATTGAAACTGAACTTTGCATTTGAAACACTAAGTGAGTGGTGAACGTGTCGCCACCTAGTTCGGAACCAAGTACTATGTTGTCACGCCCGCTCCAAATAACACAGAGTGTTAAAAATAGAGACGGTATACAACTAACTAACAATTTAAAAAATTGTTAGCCCTGGCCCATTTCTACCCCAATATAGGGACAAAGTATGTAAGACTAGATGCATTCTCGCAACAATTAGAACCGTAGACCGGTTTCGCTCTCATTAGAGCTCTTCAGTACGGCATACTAATTGCAGCAAAAATGCACCAAAAATAACACGGCTATCGTATAGCCAGTCTTAAAACACTAAGTGAGTGGTGAACGTGTCGCCACCTAGTTCGGAACCAAGTACTATGTTGTCACGCCCGCTCCAAATAACACAGAGTGTTAAAAATAGAGACGGTATACAACTAACTAACAATTTAAAAAATTGTTAGCCCTGGCCCATTTCTACCCCAATATAGGGACAAAGTATGTAAGACTAGATGCATTCTCGCAACAATTAGAACCGTAGACCGGTTTCGCTCTCATTAGAGCTCTTCAGTACGGCATACTAATTGCAGCAAAAATGCACCAAAAATAACACGGCTATCGTATAGCCAGTCTTAAAACACTAAGTGAGTGGTGAACGTGTCGCCACCTAGTTCGGAACCAAGTACTATGTTGTCACGCCCGCTCCAAATAACACAGAGTGTTAAAAATAGAGACGGTATACAACTAACTAACAATTTAAAAAATTGTTAGCCCTGGCCCATTTCTACCCCAATATAGGGACAAAGTATGTAAGACTAGATGCATTCTCGCAACAATTAGAACCGTAGACCGGTTTCGCTCTCATTAGAGCTCTTCAGTACGGCATACTAATTGCAGCAAAAATGCACCAAAAATAACACGGCTATCGTATAGCCAGTCTTAAAACACTAAGTGAGTGGTGAACGTGTCGCCACCTAGTTCGGAACCAAGTACTATGTTGTCACGCCCGCTCCAAATAACACAGAGTGTTAAAAATAGAGACGGTATACAACTAACTAACAATTTAAAAAATTGTTAGCCCTGGCCCATTTCTACCCCAATATAGGGACAAAGTATGTAAGACTAGATGCATTCTCGCAACAATTAGAACCGTAGACCGGTTTCGCTCTCATTAGAGCTCTTCAGTACGGCATACTAATTGCAGCAAAAATGCACCAAAAATAACACGGCTATCGTATAGCCAGTCTTAAAACACTAAGTGAGTGGTGAACGTGTCGCCACCTAGTTCGGAACCAAGTACTATGTTGTCACGCCCGCTCCAAATAACACAGAGTGTTAAAAATAGAGACGGTATACAACTAACTAACAATTTAAAAAATTGTTAGCCCTGGCCCATTTCTACCCCAATATAGGGACAAAGTATGTAAGACTAGATGCATTCTCGCAACAATTAGAACCGTAGACCGGTTTCGCTCTCATTAGAGCTCTTCAGTACGGCATACTAATTGCAGCAAAAATGCACCAAAAATAACACGGCTATCGTATAGCCAGTCTTAAAACACTAAGTGAGTGGTGAACGTGTCGCCACCTAGTTCGGAACCAAGTACTATGTTGTCACGCCCGCTCCAAATAACACAGAGTGTTAAAAATAGAGACGGTATACAACTAACTAACAATTTAAAAAATTGTTAGCCCTGGCCCATTTCTACCCCAATATAGGGACAAAGTATGTAAGACTAGATGCATTCTCGCAACAATTAGTGGTGCATTTTTGCTGCAATTAGTATGCCGTACTGAAGAGCTCTAATGAGAGCGAAACCGGTCTACGGTTCTAATTGTTGCGAGAATGCATCTAGTCTTACATACTTTGTCCCTATATTGGGGTAGAAATGGGCCAGGGCTAACAATTTTTTAAATTGTTAGTTAGTTGTATACCGTCTCTATTTTTAACACTCTGTGTTATTTGGAGCGGGCGTGACAACATAGTACTTGGTTCCGAACTAGGTGGCGACACGTTCACCACTCACTTAGTGTTTTAAGACTGGCTATACGATAGCCGTGTTATTTTTGGTGCATTTTTGCTGCAATTAGTATGCCGTACTGAAGAGCTCTAATGACAGCGAAACCGGTCTACGGTTCTAATTGTTGCGAGAATGCATCTAGTCTTACATACTTTGTCCCTATATTGGGGTAGAAATGGGCCAGGGCTAACAATTTTTTAAATTGTTAGTTAGTTGTATACCGTCTCTATTTTTAACACTCTGTGTTATTTGGAGCGGGCGTGACAACATAGTACTTGGTTCCGAACTAGGTGGCGACACGTTCACCACTCACTTAGTGTTTTAAGACTGGCTATACGATAGCCGTGTTATTTTTGGTGCATTTTTGCTGCAATTAGTATGCCGTACTGAAGAGCTCTAATGAGAGCGAAACCGGTCTACGGTTCTAATTGTTGCGAGAATGCATCTAGTCTTACATACTTTGTCCCTATATTGGGGTAGAAATGGGCCAGGGCTAACAATTTTTTAAATTGTTAGTTAGTTGTATACCGTCTCTATTTTTAACACTCTGTGTTATTTGGAGCGGGCGTGACAACATAGTACTTGGTTCCGAACTAGGTGGCGACACGTTCACCACTCACTTAGTGTTTTAAGACTGGCTATACGATAGCCGTGTTATTTTTGGTGCATTTTTGCTGCAATTAGTATGCCGTACTGAAGAGCTCTAATGAGAGCGAAACCGGTCTACGGTTCTAATTGTTGCGAGAATGCATCTAGTCTTACATACTTTGTCCCTATATTGGGGTAGAAATGGGCCAGGGCTAACAATTTTTTAAATTGTTAGTTAGTTGTATACCGTCTCTATTTTTAACACTCTGTGTTATTTGGAGCGGGCGTGACAACATAGTACTTGGTTCCGAACTAGGTGGCGACACGTTCACCACTCACTTAGTGTTTTAAGACTGGCTATACGATAGCCGTGTTATTTTTGGTGCATTTTTGCTGCAATTAGTATGCCGTACTGAAGAGCTCTAATGAGAGCGAAACCGGTCTACGGTTCTAATTGTTGCGAGAATGCATCTAGTCTTACATACTTTGTCCCTATATTGGGGTAGAAATGGGCCAGGGCTAACAATTTTTTAAATTGTTAGTTAGTTGTATACCGTCTCTATTTTTAACACTCTGTGTTATTTGGAGCGGGCGTGACAACATAGTACTTGGTTCCGAACTAGGTGGCGACACGTTCACCACTCACTTAGTGTTTTAAGACTGGCTATACGATAGCCGTGTTATTTTTGGTGCATTTTTGCTGCAATTAGTATGCCGTACTGAAGAGCTCTAATGAGAGCGAAACCGGTCTACGGTTCTAATTGTTGCGAGAATGCATCTAGTCTTACATACTTTGTCCCTATATTGGGGTAGAAATGGGCCAGGGCTAACAATTTTTTAAATTGTTAGTTAGTTGTATACCGTCTCTATTTTTAACACTCTGTGTTATTTGGAGCGGGCGTGACAACATAGTACTTGGTTCCGAACTAGGTGGCGACACGTTCACCACTCGCTTAGTGTTTTAAGACTGGCTATACGATAGCCGTGTTATTTTTGGTGCATTTTTGCTGCAATTAGTATGCCGTACTGAAGAGCTCTAATGAGAGCGAAACCGGTCTACGGTTCTAATTGTTGCGAGAATGCATCTAGTCTTACATACTTTGTCCCTATATTGGGGTAGAAATGGGCCAGGGCTAACAATTTTTTAAATTGTTAGTTAGTTGTATACCGTCTCTATTTTTAACACTCTGTGTTATTTGGAGCGGGCGTGACAACATAGTACTTGGTTCCGAACTAGGTGGCGACACGTTCACCACTCACTTAGTGTTTTAAGACTGGCTATACGATAGCCGTGTTATTTTTGGTGCATTTTTGCTGCAATTAGTATGCCGTACTGAAGAGCTCTAATGAGAGCGAAACCGGTCTACGGTTCTAATTGTTGCGAGAATGCATCTAGTCTTACATACTTTGTCCCTATATTGGGGTAGAAATGGGCCAGGGCTAACAATTTTTTAAATTGTTAGTTAGTTGTATACCGTCTCTATTTTTAACACTCTGTGTTATTTGGAGCGGGCGTGACAACATAGTACTTGGTTCCGAACTAGGTGGCGACACGTTCACCACTCACTTAGTGTTTTAAGACTGGCTATACGATAGCCGTGTTATTTTTGGTGCATTTTTGCTGCAATTAGTATGCCGTACTGAAGAGCTCTAATGAGAGCGAAACCGGTCTACGGTTCTAATTGTTGCGAGAATGCATCTAGTCTTACATACTTTGTCCCTATATTGGGGTAGAAATGGGCCAGGGCTAACAATTTTTTAAATTGTTAGTTAGTTGTATACCGTCTCTATTTTTAACACTCTGTGTTATTTGGAGCGGGCGTGACAACATAGTACTTGGTTCCGAACTAGGTGGCGACACGTTCACCACTCACTTAGTGTTTTAAGACTGGCTATACGATAGCCGTGTTATTTTTGGTGCATTTTTGCTGCAATTAGTATGCCGTACTGAAGAGCTCTAATGAGAGCGAAACCGGTCTACGGTTCTAATTGTTGCGAGAATGCATCTAGTCTTACATACTTTGTCCCTATATTGGGGTAGAAATGGGCCAGGGCTAACAATTTTTTAAATTGTTAGTTAGTTGTATACCGTCTCTATTTTTAACACTCTGTGTTATTTGGAGCGGGCGTGACAACATAGTACTTGGTTCCGAACTAGGTGGCGACACGTTCACCACTCACTTAGTGTTTTAAGACTGGCTATACGATAGCCGTGTTATTTTTGGTGCATTTTTGCTGCAATTAGTATGCCGTACTGAAGAGCTCTAATGAGAGCGAAACCGGTCTACGGTTCTAATTGTTGCGAGAATGCATCTAGTCTTACATACTTTGTCCCTATATTGGGGTAGAAATGGGCCAGGGCTAACAATTTTTTAAATTGTTAGTTAGTTGTATACCGTCTCTATTTTTAACACTCTGTGTTATTTGGAGCGGGCGTGACAACATAGTACTTGGTTCCGAACTAGGTGGCGACACGTTCACCACTCACTTAGTGTTTTAAGACTGGCTATACGATAGCCGTGTTATTTTTGGTGCATTTTTGCTGCAATTAGTATGCCGTACTGAAGAGCTCTAATGAGAGCGAAACCGGTCTACGGTTCTAATTGTTGCGAGAATGCATCTAGTCTTACATACTTTGTCCCTATATTGGGGTAGAAATGGGCCAGGGCTAACAATTTTTTAAATTGTTAGTTAGTTGTATACCGTCTCTATTTTTAACACTCTGTGTTATTTGGAGCGGGCGTGACAACATAGTACTTGGTTCCGAACTAGGTGGCGACACGTTCACCACTCACTTAGTGTTTTAAGACTGGCTATACGATAGCCGTGTTATTTTTGGTGCATTTTTGCTGCAATTAGTATGCCGTACTGAAGAGCTCTAATGAGAGCGAAACCGGTCTACGGTTCTAATTGTTGCGAGAATGCATCTAGTCTTACATACTTTGTCCCTATATTGGGGTAGAAATGGGCCAGGGCTAACAATTTTTTAAATTGTTAGTTAGTTGTATACCGTCTCTATTTTTAACACTCTGTGTTATTTGGAGCGGGCGTGACAACATAGTACTTGGTTCCGAACTAGGTGGCGACACGTTCACCACTCACTTAGTGTTTTAAGACTGGCTATACGATAGCCGTGTTATTTTTGGTGCATTTTTGCTGCAATTAGTATGCCGTACTGAAGAGCTCTAATGAGAGCGAAACCGGTCTACGGTTCTAATTGTTGCGAGAATGCATCTAGTCTTACATACTTTGTCCCTATATTGGGGTAGAAATGGGCCAGGGCTAACAATTTTTTAAATTGTTAGTTAGTTGTATACCGTCTCTATTTTTAACACTCTGTGTTATTTGGAGCGGGCGTGACAACATAGTACTTGGTTCCGAACTAGGTGGCGACACGTTCACCACTCACTTAGTGTTTTAAGACTGGCTATACGATAGCCGTGTTATTTTTGGTGCATTTTTGCTGCAATTAGTATGCCGTACTGAAGAGCTCTAATGAGAGCGAAACCGGTCTACGGTTCTAATTGTTGCGAGAATGCATCTAGTCTTTTGCATTTGAAGAAATTTTTTCAAAATTCAAAAGTCGGAACTTCTCGTTAGTGATTTTTTTTTTAAAGGAAATTCATTAAAAGGCGTTTGTACCAATAGAGAGCTGAGCCCATGGAAATGACGCAATCAGACAGCTTTTGGTTTGTATTACTCGTCGAAAAAATCGAGCTACCGTATACAGGCACTCTCAAACAGAGGCTGAATTTTAAAAGTTCTCGCAGAAATGTTTTTAGTTTTTCTGTAGAAATGATTTTTGTAACACTTTTGTGAAATGCTGATAATTAATAATAAATGTTTAGTAAATTATTGTAAATAAAAGTTATCGAATTTTTGTGAAAAATATAATATATAACATTTTAAGTTTATTTTCGGAAAATGTGTGTACTTTTTGAACCAACAAAGCTATTTTAATGAAATGTGGTACATTGGTACTATTATATAGGTTATACTGCCAACCAAATGTTCTTTAAAAACAATACATATTTCACATTGAAAACATTTTTACGAAAATTCGCCACCACAACGCACTGGCTGCGTCACGACTTTTGTTTTACCGTTAACTTTTACAACAAATTTTAAAACCAAATCATTTTCAAATAGAGAATGAGTGGATATTTTAAATGAGGTATCACAAGCCCCCACTTCCTGTATAAAAATTTGGGGGCTGCAACTGTTACCCGAAGCGGGTTGAATACAGGGGTGAAGTTTTTATGTTGCAGGGTGTCAATTTTTTATCTAAAGTTGACCCGCTTCACAATTTTTCATAACTATGCACAATAATTGAGGTACTGAATTTATTCCACTGCTTCACATTATATAAATATGATAATTTTGGCTCTAGCACGAAATATTTATATTTTTAATTGCCTTATAACTGTAACCATTTTTTTCCATTAATTCACCAAAAACAAATTTTACATTAGGATGGTCGTTACTATTCTACCAGAAAACAACGAACTCTGAGACACGTGCGAAATGCAGAGAGAATTATTTCATAGTTATTGATTACATTAGTCGGCGCCACTAGGAGAGCATAAATAAGTTAAGATTTGCCATCTGAGTATTTTCACGTTTAATCACAGTCAACACAAAAATGACATTATAAATTGATTTTGGACTTCTATTAGTGAATTTGCATTAAGAAAATTCACTAATAGAGAGGTATCGATGGTAAGACTTTTGGAAAAAATTTTCATATGAGCGCGAATTAGGGCCTCTAGAACCCATATCCGGGATCAGTTTCAATTTTTATATGTTATATATATATATATATATATATATATATATATATATATATATATCTATATATATATATATATATATATATATATATATATATATATATATATATATATATATATTCAGAAAGATTTCCGCGGTCTTTAATGTGAGACATGCTTGGTTCTCGGGTTAAACCGCGTCCAGAATTTATGGAAACTCGACGTTTCGGCTCCTGTTTTGGAGCCATTTTCAAGAGGTAAAGGAAATATGTAAGGACACTCTAAGGCCCAATCTGCCTACTCCTTAGAGTGATGGACAAAGGTGGGTAAAGGAAATATGTAAGGACACTCTAAGGCCTCAATCTGCCTACTCCTTAGAGTGGTGGACAAATGTGGGTAAAGGAAATATGTAAGGACACTCTAAGGCCCCAATCTGCCTACTCCTTAGAGTGATGGACAAAGGTGGGTAAAGGAAATATGTAAGGACACTCTAAGGCCTCAATCTGCCTACTCCTTAGAGTGGTGGATAAAGGTAGGTTGGGTTGTTGTAGCTCGATTACGGGGCCTCAATCTGCCTACTCCCCAAATCTCGCTGGAGATCGTCTGTGAGGTCTCAGTGTGTTCAACCCTAGGCCTCAGAGAGATCTGGCAGTTCGTTGCAAGTCTTGTCTTATATAGGTCGTTTCGTCTACCTGTTGTGTCATCAGTGAAAGTAGTGGGGTCACCGTCAATTAAGTGGGGGGATAATGATGCAACAAAATTGTCTGTTGAATTCATTTCCCTTTTGTGTGTTTGCAAAGAAGATATAATAGGTTTCCAAGTAGTCGGAAGGCGAAGACCATCATCTCTCTTATTTAAACAATCGGGACGTTTTTCAATCTCGATTGCTTCGCGGATAATTCTCGTTTTGAAATTGTAAACCGGTGTTATTGTTTTGGCATTATCGAAGTCTATTTTGTGCCCTGTATGAATATGATGCATGGCCAGCGCCGATGAGGGGTCGGATTTTCTAACTGCGAGGGTGTGTTCGTATATTATATTGTGGATGCGTCTGTTTGTTTGTCCTACGTAAGTTCGGGAACAGTCGGAACAAGGAATTTCGTAAACTCCGTGGGATTCGTTTGGAATCGTATCCATGGGAGTTTTTATAAGATTTGATAGTTTTTGGTCTGTTGTGAATACGGTTTTGATATTATGGGTTCTGAAAATTCGGCTGATTTTGTCGGTGACACCTTTAATGTATGGTAAAAACGCTGTGTATTGTTGTGCGGACGCTGTTTGTTCTTGTTGTGGTGTAGTGGTTTGTTGTTGTGCGTTTCTAATGTTTCGTAGTATGTGATTGTTGTCGTATCCGTTTTCTAGCAATGTCTGTCTTAAAAAGTTTAATTCTGTCTGTTTGTTGTTGTTGTCCGTTAGTCTAAGGGATCGTGTTACTAATGTTCGAACCACGGAATTTAGTTGCGATGGGTGATGGTGAGATTGGGCGTTAAGATATCGATTAGTGTGGGTTGGTTTTCGGTAGACAGTGTAAGAAAATCCTCTGACTGGGTTTTTAGTGATGCGTACATCTAAGAAAGGCAAAGAAAAATTATTTTTCATTTCCATGGTGAACTGGATTTGGGGGTTGATGTTATTTAGGTAAGAAAGGAATTCGTCTAGAGATTCTTTGCCGTGTGGCCAGGCAGCGAAAATGTCGTCAACGTATCTTAACCAACACGTTGGTTTAAGTTGGGATGAATTGAGGGCTTGTGTCTCGAAGTTTTCCATGAAAATGTTGGCCAATGCAGAAGAGAGGGGTGAACCCATTGGAGCACCTCGAACTTGTTTGTAAAATTTGTTTTGAAAAAGGAAATAAGTGTTAGATGTGCAGTGTTCCACAAGAGCTAAAGTATCGTGGGAAATTTTGTGTTTATTTTTGAGAATGTCAAGGGTTTCAGATAGAGGTATATTGGTGAATAAGGAAACTATATCAAAGCTAACTAGGATGTCGTTTTGAGAAATGGTGTTGTTTTGAAGAAGGTCGATGAAATGGGTGGAGTTTTTGACATAGGATGTAGCGTTTTCTACTAATGGTTGGAGAGGTTTGGCTGGATGTTTTGCAAGTTTTTGTGTGGGTGAACGGTGGGCACTTACGATAGGGCGAAGGGGAATATCAGGCTTATGGATTTTTGAATATCTGAATATCTGACACCCTTGACATTCTCAAAAATAAACACAAAATTTCCCACGATACTTTAGCTCTTGTGGAACACTGCACATCTAACACTTATTTCCTTTTTCAAAACAAATTTTACAAACAAGTTCGAGGTGCTCCAATGGGTTCACCCCTCTCTTCTGCATTGGCCAACATTTTCATGGAAAACTTCGAGACACAAGCCCTCAATTCATCCCAACTTAAACCAACGTGTTGGTTAAGATACGTTGACGACATTTTCGCTGTCTGGCCACACGGCAAAGAATCTCTAGACGAATTCCTTTCTTACCTAAATAACATCAACCCCCAAATCCAGTTCACCATGGAAATGGAAAATAATTTTTCTTTGCCTTTCTTAGATGTACGCATCACTAAAAACCCAGTCAGAGGATTTTCTTACACTGTCTACCGAAAACCAACCCACACTAATCGGTATCTTAACGCCCAATCTCACCATCACCCATCGCAACTAAATTCCGTGGTTCGAACATTAGTAACACGATCCCTTAGACTAACGGACAACAACAACAAACAGACAGAATTAAACTTTTTAAGACAGACATTGCTAGAAAACGGATACGACAACAATCACATACTACGAAACATTAGAAACGCACAACAACAAACCACTACACCACAACAAGAACAAACAGCGTCCACACAACAACACACAGCGTTTTTACCATACATTAAAGGAATTTTCAGAACCCATAATATCAAAACCGTATTCACAACAGACCAAAAACTATCAAATCTTATAAAAACTCCCATGGATACGATTCCAAACGAATCCCACGGAGTTTACGAAATTCCTTGTTCCGACTGTTCCCGAACTTACGTAGGACAAACAAACAGACGCATCCACAATATAATATACGAACACACCCTCGCAGTTAGAAAATCCGACCCCTCATCGGCGCTGGCCATGCATCATATTCATACAGGGCACAAAATAGACTTCGATAATGCCAAAACAATAACACCGGTTTACAATTTCAAAACGAGAATTATCCGCGAAGCAATCGAGATTGAAAAACGTCCCGATTGTTTAAATAAGAGAGATGATGGTCTTCGCCTTCCGACTACTTGGAAACCTATTATATATTCTTTGCAAACACACAAAAGGGAAATGAATTCCACAGACAATTTTGTTGCATCATTATCCCCCCACTTAATTGACGGTGACCCCACTACTTTCACTGATGACGCAACAGGTAGACGAAACGACCTATATAAGACAAGACTTGCAACGAACTGCCAGATCTCTCTGAGGCCTAGGGTTGAACACACTGAGACCTCACAGACGATCTCCAGCGAGATTTGGGGAGTAGGCAGATTGAGGCCCCGTAATCGAGCTACAACAACCCAACCTACCTTTATCCACCACTCTAAGGAGTAGGCAGATTGAGGCCTTAGAGTGTCCTTACATATTTCCTTTACCTACCTTTGTCCACCACTCTAAGGAGTAGGCAGATTGAGGCCTTAGAGTGTCCTTACATATTTCCTTTACCCACCTTTGTCCATCACTCTAAGGAGTAGGCAGATTGAGGCCTTAGAGTGTCCTTACATATTTCCTTTACCCACATTTGTCCACCACTCTAAGGAGTAGGCAGGTTGAGGCCTTAGAGTGTCCTTACATATTTCCTTTACCCACCTTTGTCCATCACTCTAAGGAGTAGGCAGATTGAGGCCTTAGAGTGTCCTTACATATTTCCTTTACCTCTTGAAAATGGCTCCAAAACAGGAGCCGAAACGTCGAGTTTCCATAA
Organism: Tillus elongatus; assembly: GCA_964006375.1. Lineage (NCBI taxonomy): Eukaryota > Metazoa > Arthropoda > Insecta > Coleoptera > Cleridae > Tillus > Tillus elongatus. The sequence continues at coordinate 110,909,338 of OZ023262.1, read as the reverse complement.
ATTCTGGACGCGGTTTAACCTGAGAACCAAGCATGTCTCATATATATATATATATATATATATATATATATATATATATATATATATATATATATATATATATATATATATATATATATATATATATATATATATGTGTGTGTGTGTGTGTGTGTGTGTGTGTGTGTGTGTGTGTGTGTGTGTGTGTGTGTGTGTGTGTGTGTGTGTGTGTGTGTGTGTGTGTGTGTGTGTGTGTGTGTGTGTGTGTGTGTGTGTGTTTTGGACCAAATTTGGGAATTACCATGATTTTGTTAATGGCTTGGATGAGTTCGTAGATGGGCACCGTGCGTCTAATTTTTCTTAGAAAAAAATGTAAAGAAAATTTTGAAAACGCAATATTTTTTGAAATATTGAAGTGTTTCAAATGAAAATCTGCGCATATATAGGAGACGTTACAGTATAACCAAATTTCAAATTGCACGTGATACGAGGACAGGAGTTATTAAAAAATCAAAATAATAAATAAATGAACAGTCTAAGATATCACATCAAATTTCATACAGAATTTCTCTGGTTCAATGTTGATACGGATGGTTAGACTGTGAATGCGTTATTTTGAAGAGATAATTCAAATAGCGACAACAGTCACCTGACAATTAAATATAAAGGAGCCGGGTTGTCAGATTTAATAAAATTTCATTTCAATCTTAAAATGTAAAACATATGGTAATAACACGTATTTGTACTTATTAATGACAAATAAAAGTTCGTCAAAAAATTAATCCATCCAATAGGTGTTGCTTAATATTAATAAATCTTGAGTTACCAATAATTTCTCATTTGATTTATCATAAATTCTAATTTACTCAATCTGACACCTCTGGGTAGGCCAACTGTCATCGCGAAACGAGAGTCGCCGACTGCCGACGCCGAAACGTTAGACACTTGACGTGTTATTTACATTTATTAAAACTTAAATGTTTTGTTATATTACAAAATATACCAAATAGAAGTTTCACTTCAATGAAATGGTTTAAAACTATAAGCTCAGTACTAATTTCCGATGCTTCAGCGCCAGTAGCATTATAATCCAGAAATATATTTAATCTTCAATATTAATCTAACCTCAAAACATTCGAAGATTCGTTAGTATTGTTTATGGTTTTATTTTGCAAGGCATCCTTACATGAAGTAGTAGCCACTAGCCACGTTTATTGTTATAAAGCTATATAAGACTTTCTTTTGTGCATATTGGATAACCCTACAATAATGTAAGGCTAGATGCATTCTCACAACAGTTAGAACTGTAGACCAGTTTCGCTCTAATTATAGCTCGTCAGTGCGGCATACTGATTGCTGCGAAAATACACCTATAAAGTAATACGGCTATAGTATCCAGCCTTCCAACACTAAGTGAGTGGTGAACGTGTCGCCACCTGGTTTCGGAACTAAGTAGTATGTTATCACGCCAGCTCCAAATAACACAAAGTGTTAAAAAAATAGAGACTGTATACAACCAACTAACAATTTTATAAAATTGTCAGCCCTGGCCCATTTCTACCCTAACATAGCGACAAAGTATGTAAGGCTAGATGCATTCTCACAACAGTTAGAACCGTAGGCCGGTTTCGCTCTAATTAGAGATCGGCAGTACGGCATACTGATTGCTGCGAAAATACACCTATAAAGTAATACGGCTATGGTAGCCAGCCTTCCAACACTAAGTGAGTGGTGAACGTGTCGCCACCTGGTTGCGGAACCAAGTAGTATGTTGTCACGCCATCTCCAAATAACAAAAAGTGTTAAAAAATAGAGACTGTATACAACCAACTAACGATTTTAGTAAATTGTCAGCCCTGGCCCATTTCTACCCTAATATAGGGACAGAGTATGTAAGGCTAGATGCATTCTCACAACAATTAGAACCGTAGACCGGTTTCGCTCTAATTAGAGCTCGTCAGTACGGCATACTAATTGCTGCGAAAATACACCTGTAAAGTAATACGGCTATGATAGCCAGCCTTCCAACACTAAGTGAGTGGTGAACGTGTCGCCACCTGGTTGCGGAACCAAGTAGTATGATGTCACGCCAGCTCCAAATAACACAAAGTTTAAAAAAATAGAGACTGTATACAACCGACTAACAATTTTAGTAAATTGTCAGCCCTGGCCCATTTCTACCCTAATATAGTCGTATTAATTTATATGTGTATTTTCGCAGCAATTAGTATGCCGTACTGACAAGCTCTAATTAGAGCGAAACCGGTCTACGGTTCTAACTGTTGTGAGAATGCATCTAGCCTATACTTTGTCCTTTATTAGGGTAGAAATGGGCCAGGGCTGACAGTTTACTAAAATTGTTAGTTGGTTGTATACAGTTTCTATTTTTTAACACTTTGTGTTATTTGAAGCTACCGTGACAACATATTGGTTCTGCAACTAGGTGGCGACACGTTTACCACTAACTTAGTGTTGGAAGGCTGGCTACCATAGCCGTAATACTTTATAGGTGTATTTTCGCAGCAATCAGTATGCCGTACTGCCGATCTCTATTTAGAGCGAAACCGGTCTACGGTTCTAACTGTTGTGAGAATGCATCTAGCCTTACATACTTTGTCCCCATATTAGGGTAGAAATGGACCAGGGCTGACAGTTTAATAAAATTGATAGTTGGTTGTATACAGTCTCTATTTTTTTAACACTATGTTATTTGGAGCTAGCGTGACAACATACTACTTGGTTCCGCAACTAGGTGGCGACACGTTCACCACTCACTTAGTCCTACAATAATGTTACGAATAATAATAAAAACCTCATTAGTGCAGCAATGTAATACACCAAATCAAGCTAGTTACTATTTAATGTACAGATGTCCGGGTTTCGTTGCTTTTGTGGGGTATTTCGCATATGAGTAGAGAAGGTTGCTGTTTTCACAGTAGGGTCAAATTGAGCACTCTTTGTTTTCGAGATAGATTGTGACTGTGAAAACTTGACATGTTTAAGCAACCACTGTATGTCATTTATTCGTCGAAATAATGAAACTGTAAAAATTAACTCTGAAAGATAATTTTAAGTAGATTTCAACGATACAAATCGTTTTTTCTATTAAGCACAAATTTGGTAATACAAATCAAATATATGATTTTTTTCGAAGGGACCACCCTGTGTTTTTTTGTCGTTGAATCCAGCTTATCGAGAGCTGTTTAGGTGGATATTTATATATAAATATTGTTTTAAGTAGCTGAGTGAATTGCAATGTTTGTATTACCATATATGTGGACTATATGGACAGTGTTGCTTAAGACAATGCAGCTACTAAAGTAGCTTTTTTTAGAAAACAACCTGTATTTGTCATTTACCTTACTCGTCTCACTGGAAGGTTTTTAAAATATATCGCACTTGTTACTTCTTGAAGAGAACCCAAAATGGATATTCTTAAAATAATATTACTTTTTATAACAAGCAATGAAAAATGAAATAAAAATGAAATAACCTGTGTGTTTTACCATTTTTCGTCAAAAATACTTTATATTTGTTTCCAATCTTCCATTGATTTTGTTAACCGCACAAAATATTTTGGCTTTGAACCATTATCTCATCATCAGTGGTACGCAATTTTTGTAATTGCCTCTAGCTTTTTTTTCTACTTCAGACACCTAAATTTTGGGGAACGTATACGTTTGATAATAGAAACCTGCGTGGCCAGTTTGGTTGTCATAACCTTTTTACTTTTGCAGATACAAACCCTTACGAAAGAAAACATAAACCCAAAATTTGCCCGGACAAACTGCTTAGGTTTTCCCGACTAACGAACTCTATTATATATATATATATATATATATATATATATATATATATATATATATATATATATATATATATATATATATATATATATATATGTATATGTAGTGTGGCTTTCAGGGACATTAAAAATAATGTTGTTTTAAATGTATACATCTGATTAAAAAGCATGTACAATGATATACATCCATATAGTTTTACTATGTATAATCACCTTAGTTAATTATCTTACAATTAGAACATATCGGTTACTTCCAGGACATCTCTAATGTATATACATACGTATACATACAAAACATGTGCTTTGCGTTAACTTCAGGGACTACCTACTTTAAATGGCTCGTAATAGGTTATGTTATTATTATCGATAACACATTATGAATGCATTTTCAGATGCCAAATATTAAAATATTAGGTAATTAGCTCTATCTTATATAAGATACAATATTACTGAAACGAATAACGTATATTATATGACATGCGTACATGAATATACATATTTACATATTATAATATGATCGACTGCAATGACTAAGCATTTTTGTTGTTTTATTACAATGAAAAATAAGCAGTCACTGAAGTACATATGTGTAGACCATATCATATTATAATTACACACATTTTGGAAATTTGAACTTTGTCTTTTATTTTAAATGGAATTTACTATACACAATATACAGGTGTCCAGATAAACCATATACAACGTCATACTAGAGGTTTTCTATGATTAAAATGTCGATTGAGGTACGATGACCTATTATCTTTAAAATTGCTTCGTTTATACGATAAAAGACTTTAAGGTTGAGGCTTGTAAAAGTTTTATGTTTCTTTTACAACTAGAAAATGGGTTATATATATTCAAGCCATTTTTTATCTGTAAGCTGCAGTATTAATTAACATTTTTGAGTGCTATACATACCGGTAATGGTAACATAACTCAAGTGTCCCAAAACTCAAGTGACATTTGAAAATTCGTCAATTTTAATTCGCCACTTCCATAATGATTGTAATTTTAGTTAGCCTACAAATTTATAAACATTATTTATTTCTTGTTAAATTTTGTTTGAATAAGCGATTTAGTAAGTAAAAACAGTGTTAAGCAACGGATACTAATATTGGTAAAGTCATTTTCTATTATTATTTTTTTGGACAATAATTCTAAGATGTCAATCCTGCCGGATCATTTTTAACATGCGTAAGCCTATATAGTTTTAATTTGTGTTGTTTACTACTATGTGTCTGTGTGTGTTTTGTTTCTTCAACGTCGGCCTATTTCCGCGACTATGGCCAATCACCGACGCCAGGGAGCAGTTTCACCTCACTATCCTGGAAATTTTGCCGAACCCCTGTCTTTCTGTAAGGATGGCAGGGATCTTTAACGTGCCCAACATCGCATGGACACGGGACCGACGGCTTTACGTCCCCTCCGAGGGGCGGAACGTGCAGACATTCAACTTGCTCAAATACAATGCCAGAACCTCGGTTGATGTTAATTTTACAGTTTGTACTGAAAAAGTGAAAGGAGTACCCCGGGATCGAACCTGGTACCATTCGGTTCAAAGGCACACGTTCTTACCTCTGAACCACCGAGGTTCTTTGTTTACTACTAGTCCAAAGACTAGTCTTTAAAATATACAAGTCTTTAAAAAATGAGGTGTCCATGTTTTTTAGCCATTTGCATTTTGTATAAGGACCGCTGTTTTATATGCCATGAGTATCGGTCAGTAATTTTTAAAGAATTTTTGTTTGTTATTAAATGTTGGATGAGTTAGTTGTATATACGTTAAATTCATTCATTTAATGTTTACATTGTTTATAACTCATTATTCATTACCTTGCTATTTTCGACATTACTATATCATTGGCCGACTTCACTAGGCGTCAGCGCGGCAATATTATGTCAAAAAGGTTGACTTTTGTCAACATTTTTTGACATAACAATACAGATGCTGGTGCCTACTGACCTCACCCATTGTATATCTTTGCATTCTATTATTACTGCAAAATGTGTCATTTAACTTTTCTGACCTACTGACCAGCTACATATCCCTTATTTTACAAGCTTGTTTACATTTAACTGCCTCAACCTTTAGGAGGCAAGTAATAAGCGAGTTCATCAGCAGCTGCTGGCGCCTGGTGGACTCGCCCAATGTCACATGATAAGGTTTCTTATACTGTGGTAATGTAGTATCTAGTAACCATGATAAAAATAACTAGAAATATGATAATTGGTGTGCACCAATCGTCAGTAGCTGCCAGCACCTCCATTCTTATGTCAAAAAATGTTAGCAAAATGTTGACATTTGTTAACAGTGGCCGCCTTCACCAGAACAAAACGGTTATTGTTTGAGTTAGCCAAAACTTAGGAGTATTTTTTTGTTCTGGTAAACGATCTGTAGCTGTTTATGTCTACTGTAACGATGCACAAAAGTTATGTCCTTATTCGGTGTTTAGGATTGTAGGTACACCTCTAAGAAAAAAAAACGCGTCTCCTGCTTTCAGTTTCAGATTGTATACTATGGTTGTGGTGTACTGATAAATTATTATTAAGAATAGTACAAGAGGAATACTACTTTCTAGTGGGATTTTCTTTCCCTCATGTATGCCTACAACCACCCTCGATGCATAAAACACATGAAATATTAACCCCCAAGAAAACTACGAGACTTGCGGCGAAGGAGGGGTAGACAGGGTTTGAAGGAGGTATGGCTTCCAAATTTGAAAAGGTCAGATTTTATAGGCCCGACTAAGCTATTTTGTTTCATTTTCCGCTCATATTTCCATTTTATCTTCCCCGCACAGTACCTATATTTACTCCTGGTCCCGTGACTTTCTTGGGGTGTGTTTGCACGAAAATTTTCTTGTGGCTTGTGCATTCAGGGTGTGTTCTGAGCATGTTTCTGCAAAAAAATTCTAAAAATCCTCCGGGAGGTAAACTGACATTTTACTGGAATATAAACATTACTTTGAATACCAACAACCATTTCACACTCTTCAGAGAACAGTTTAGCATATCAAAGAAAACAAAATGAAGTGTTGTTTGAAGTTATGAGAACTAATTTTGCTGAATTTAAAAAAGCTTTTTACTTCCCAGTTAAATTAAAAAATAAAAATATAATCACATCTACCTATAATTTTACAACCCTGTGCTAGAGATAGAATAAATCTAAATCACTTTAAATTGCTAGTAGCTACCACGTATGACATATTTCTGAAAATTTTATTAATAAATAAACACACACCAGTATTACCTTGTTTGTAAAGTCTTATGAACTTCTTCAATTTCGACTTATATTGTATAACAAAGCGTCGTATTCATAATAGACCCCTTTTAAAACCTGTGCCATTTCCGATTTCTGCCTTAATAATGATGATTGTTTCTTATGCTGTGAAAATAAGTTGAACCCAATAAACATTTGTGATCTGCGTTGGAAAAAATGGCTACCGTTAGCCAACACGTTAGGTGTCAGCGCAGGCGTTCAGCCGACTTAACATTAATAGAAGCCGTTAGCTAACGTTGTCACAACGTTAGGATCTGATGAACGCAATTTTTTTGACAGAACAATAGAGCTGCTGGCAGCTACTGGAGCCTGGTGAACTCGCCCATTTCGGCTACCTATTTTGTGAACTATCTCTCGCATGATGTCGTGTGGAGAGTCCAGTGCAACATAATAAATTATTATTTGCGTAAAGTGAAGTTTGACGTTTCGTCACAACTTTAATTTTTTAACAAATTAGTTATTTTACTAATGTTACTCTGTATGGTGCCTATATTATGTAATATAAAAAAGAAGTGATCATTGAGTTTAGTGCTGTATTCTATATTACCCGAAAAAGATATTATAGGCGAAGAAGTGGAATGTAATTTCAACTGCTTTATCGACCTATAGAAATGTTTTATTGCGAATAACCTTGTTGTGAGTGCAGTTGGCCTTCTATGAGGTCACTCTCCACGTCATATCACAGAAAGTGCGAGGCATATGCGCATACTTCATTGTTTATACTCTCCTCCTGTATTAAAGCGACATCAGTTAAGTGGCATTAGACCGACATAACAGGTCCAAGTATAGTTATAGGAGATGTCAGAAGTTAAACGCTTTACTTGATTGAAAAATCCTTAACACAAATGTAATAGTAGGGTGACCAACATAAAATTAAACTTCCACAGCCATCTGTAATGCAAAATAATATAAACTAATGAAGAACAATAGAGCAAGTAGCGAAGGATAAACGTGACCCTAGACTAAAATGATGTATTGCAAGTCTATTTTATAAGCATCTGTACACATTCATTGATAATTTGAAGAAAAGCAGAAAGAATAATTTGGCCCAGATAAAATCATGATTGTTTGGATTGAGTAACCAGGACAACAGCTCCTCGCGCTGTTGTCTGACGTCACAACTAATGGCGCGTATTCCAACATCACGTGTCACGAATATCATTTAACCTCCAAAAATTAAGTGGCTTTGCGAAGCTTCTTTGTCACCATACAAGTGAAAGAAAATAACCGAAAAAAGCTGTCTAAGATGACAACCTTTTCGGGTTTTTAGCAGCAATTTGCAAATTTGAAACTAGAATGGCGAAAACAAAAGCCACAAAAAAAAACTACCTTATACCTTACTATTTACTACACTCCACTCTCGGGAGGGACTAATCGTAGCATTAAAATCGGAGGTTGCCATATATAACTATTCATACATGAATCTCTTGAATGGCGTCAAGTTTGAAAAAAATACTGCTCCACAAATTTGCCTTGATGAAACCAATTTCTTTCTTATAAAGAGTTTTCTGCATTTATTCAAAACAACTATACCCAACACCTTACCTATAAATATATACACTAACACATAGTGCGAAATTCGTTCATTTTTTGGGTTGCAAATGGGTTGGTAAGATGAGTTAAATTAAAACGAATAGGAAATAAATTCAGTTGATTCAAATCGTAATTCTCGTCAAATTCATAAATTTTTTCATAACTTGCAAAGGGGCTGATGATGTGACTATTTATCTATGTGTGTCCTGAAAGGCGTCAAATTTGAGTAACTCATAACTGTCACCTTGATAAAAATAACTTTTAATACGACAAAATATATTTCTGCCTGTATTATATTTTCTATGTCTCTACCTACTTTTACTTATGCTTTTAACATTTATAGAATAATATTCCCCTTGTTCCACCAGGAAATTATGATCATCTTTAAAATGTCGTACCTACTAAATCAGCATGCAATTCAAATTAAATATTACACTGTTCTAATCAATTGAACGACTTAACATTTATATCGTAAGCAATAATCTCAGTGCTTAACGCATGATGTTCTTTAAGGTGACGATTGAGATTAGTTTGGAATAAATTTTAGTAGGTACAATGTTTTCATAGAGTGGCCATTCTTAGGTTTTATATTAGTTTAGAGGGCGATGTAAAGTTCGGCAATCTCACACTGAAAGTAGACGTGACAACAGTGTAGTGACTGAAAATATGGAACATGTTTTATATGTTGGTAGCAATGCAGAATGAAAAACTCTGTTTGCATCTCCGTTGTTAGTCAAAGTTGCGTATATATATGTCACTGTCACAAAATCAATAACAATTAGTTATTTTTGATGCTAGTTGTTGGTCACTTTGGCTAAGTAGATAAAATATAATTGTAGTAGAAAATGCCAGGGAACGTTTTTGTGTATTCAAATGAAAAACGCCAAATAAAAGTTTGTAAATAATGTTCATCCAAGTATGAAGTGTAGACTTAATTATTCCCCTCGTTTCCACGAGGGCCTACTTTAACACGGGCAGTGTTTCTTCGCGGTTTACAGCTATTTCCTTTCTTTTATTCTGTAAGTCTCACCAAGAGCCAATAGGTTCACATCTACGATCTGCCTGTTCACGCAGACTACAATATATACAAATGCAAAATTGTTTCTGAAATCTAAACATGTTAAAGAAATATAAAAAAGTATAATATAGGGTATTTAAACTATACGTCAATACGATGCTTGTTTGTATATTGCACAATCTAACATTTTCTCTATGATGACCGTAATCGTGATACATCACGCAATAGTAAGTAGTAGTAATAGTGGCATTGATAAGGTGCGAGTTCACCAGTCGTCAGTATTGAAGTCGCCCATTGTTAACAGTTGCGTATGATCATTGCAACTGGTTTTTTACTGTCGCGAGATGGTCGTTGTAGGCTAACGGTCGCTATTTTTCCAACGCAGATCACAAGTATTTATTCGGTTCAACGTATTGTCACAGCATAAGGAATAAGGAACAATAATTAGTCTGCTGCGTGGTATTTTGTAGGAAATGGCAAACTGTTTAAAAGGGATCTATTATGTATACAACGGACTGTTATACAATATAGTCGAAACTGAAGAAGTTCATGCCACTTTACAAGCTAAGTAATACTGCACTGTGTTTATTTATTAATAGGTACAATTTTCAGAAATATGTCATACGTGCGGTAGCTACTTGTAATTTGAAGTGATCTTTTTTCTATCTCTAGCACATGGTTGTAAAATTATAGGTATATGTGATTATAAGTTTATGTTATAATTTAACTGGGAAACTTAAAAATAGGCCTATATTGACAGAAGCTTTTTACTACGTGAAATGTGACCACCAGGATTCATATAACTTCCTCCAATAACACCTAAAAACAATTTACAATGTTTCACAAATCTACAAGCTATAATTAAATTCAGCAAAATAATAACTGCAAACAACACTTATTCACATGATTCCTTGGATGTGCTAAAATGTTATTTGAAGTGGTTGTTGGCATAGAAAGGAACAATGATTGTTACAAAGTAATGTTTATATTCCAGTAAAATATCAGTTTACCCCCTGGAGGGTTCTTAGAAATTCTTTTTTATAAACATGCTTAGAACCCACCCTGGATGCACAAGCCGCAAGAAAAAGTTCGTGCAAACAACCCCCAGGAAAGTTACAAGACCAGGAGTGAATAGGGGTACTGTGCGAGGAATAAAAAAAGGAAATATGAACGGAAAATTCAAGAAAAAAAGCTTAGTCAGACCTATAAAAGTATTTTTTTATATTGTTACAAAGCACTTCAATAGACGTAGGTGCGGTGTTGCCACATCTCCAGAATTTCCCCAACATCTGGGAATTTTTGCACAGTCTGGCAACACCGCCTCCCCACCCCCCTGGGGGTGCCTGGGGTGACCCCCCTCAGGCGAAGTCTCAACCCTCTAGGACCAGAAATAACGAAGTTACCAACTTGTACCCCGTCGGAACGGATAACTGAGGTCTGCACATTCCGAACACCCTGTATATACACCCTGTATACGCAGAGAACCCTTACACCCTGTATACGCAGAGAGATCTTATAGTTCGAGAAACACCTCTTGTGTAACATAGGAGTGGTGACCACATTTGGATCATCCTGTATATACATCCCCCTGTATACACACGGGACCGATCTGTATTCACAGAACCTTCTAGTAAAAGAAGGTCCTGGAACGTTCTGGAATGGAATGCTCTAGAAAGGAGGGGAAGGTACGGCGAGTATATAAAAGCGGAAGCAAGCCAGCCCAAGTTAGTTCAGTTCAGTAAGAGAATGTGGTAGTAACTTGAAGAAGCAGTGTAAAGTGTTAAGAGAATAGTGACTGTAGTACCAGATTAGTGACTTTTGTTGAGAGTAGTAATTGTAAGGCCAGTAAATGAAGTGTTTTGTGAGAGAGACATTCTAGAAATTTTATTGTATCCATATTTAGAGTGTAAATAAAGTTGTTTTGTTAAAATTTAAAAGTCTCACTTATCCAGAACCCGGAGAAAACGCAACAATTTGGTGTCAGAAGTGGGATAAGTGAGTGAAGAAGTGGACAATTAAGCTAGTTGTAAATGGTAAACACCAGATCGACTGACTACGACAAGATGGCTGAAATCAAAGAGTTGATGGACTTACTGAAAAGACAACGCGAAGAAGACGAGAGAAGACGACAAGAAGATAAAGAAGACCTCAAGAGGCAACGCGAAGAAGACGAACAACGGCGACAAGAAGATGAAAGAAGACGACGCGAAGAAGACGAACAGCGGCGACAAGAAGATGAAAGAAGACGACGCGAAGAAGACGAACAGCGGCGACAAGAAGATGAAAGAAGACGACAAGAGGAAGAACAGAGGCGCCTTGAAGATAAAGAAGAACTCAAGAAGCAACGCGAAGAAGACGAAAAACGGCGACAAGAAGACAAAGAAGACATCCGAAGTATGTTCCATGATATGAGAGTCGATGTAAAAGAAGAAATTGAACAGATCAACGAACAAATAGAAAATGTGGACAGGAAAGTAGATAATGTAACAGAGGATTTGAATAAACGATGGGAAGAAGTTGAAGGGTTGAAAGAACAAATGAAGATGATGATGAAAGGCACAGAAGTCAGACATAGAGAACTGACAGAACAGGTGATGGGCCAAACTGATAGAACTCAACCAAGAGGAGTTATTGGAATGTCCCCAGTTCAAAATCGTCCGGAAGAAAATATGCCAATCGTGCAGCAGCCTCATGGAACCTTGAAGCCGCCGACTTTTGACGGAGAAACATCATGGCCCATGTACAGGAGGCAGTTTGAAGCAGCAGCTCTCAGCAATGGGTGGAGCGAACAACAGGCAGCAACTGCTCTAATTCTCTCGCTTCGAGGTAAAGCCCTAGAAATCCTCCAGAACATCCCGGAGTCGAAACAGCAAAACTACTTAACAGTGATACAGGCCCTAGACTTGAGATATGGTAACAAGTACATGAGCCAGGTCTACCAGACACAACTAAAGACAAGGGTCCAGAAGCCAAATGAGACTCTGCAAGAGTTCAGTGCCGAAGTGGAGAAACTTGTGCGACTGGCATATCCCCAAGCCCCAGAAGAATTTGTCAACCAGATCACCGTCCAGACCTTCATCGATGGGGTACTTGACAACGAGATGCAACAAGCTTTAAGGCTCGGAAGATTCAAAACACTTATAGACTGCGTTATCTATGGCTTGCAATTTGAAGCAGCGAAGAATGCATCTCAACCTCGCCGCAACAGGCTGCGCGAAGTGAAGGAGATAGAGGACCATGCAGACACGACAGAGGAACTAAGGCGAGAAATCAAGTTGATGAAGGAAGCCATAAGCAAGCTCACTGCAACGGTTGGAGCACGTAAGACGAAAGCAGATTGGTCCCACATAGAATGCTACAAGTGTGGTAGGAAAGGGCACATAAGTAGGCAGTGCTCACAAACCCAACAGGTGGCATGCAGAAGACAAGAATACACCAACAGGGAGCGCCATCAGGGAAAACGACCTGACGCCAGTGTAGGTGGGCGACACGTGGCATGCGAGACCCAATGCCCCAAAGTCAGGGTCTCCACTATCCGACGCTGCCGCGAGAGCCTCGTCATACCTGGCAGCATAGACGGAAGACAATGCAGTTTTACCATCGATACTGGCGCCACTACATCCGTTGTACGCCCAGACATGTTGCCAAATATGTCGGCACTAACTACCAACAAACAGCCTGTGTTGGAGACGGCAAAAGGAGATAGAATACCCGTGCATGGAGAGGCCACTGTTTACATTAGGCTGGGCAGTACTGAGCTACAGGTAACGGCTGTCGTCGCAGAAATCGTCGACGAATTTATTCTGGGCCTGGATTTAATGGAAGATTTCGATGTCCTGTCAGTAGACTTCCAGAATAAGATCTTAAAAATCGGTAACGAAGAGTTGCATTTATCTCCAACAGCAGGCGAAGCTAATCCCAGGGTGAGACTTATTGTCGACGAGGATACACGGATTCCTGGTAACAGTGAGAAGATTGTCAGAGCCAGGTTAGAGGAGAAACTTGATGGTATGTCTGCTCTCATAGCGGAGCCCCTTAAAGATAGACATGATGGTGCCCTCGTCGCACGATGCTTAGTAGACCCGAAGAAGACAATACCCATAAGAGTGGCTAACATACAAACTAACAGAGTCACATTGAAGAAAGGTGAGGTTATCGCCACTTGCGAGTCCATTGACCGAGTGACGTTGTCAAGAAACGTGACACCCACTTCATTAGACAGAAGACTGCCAGTAGAAATAGTAGAGCGGTTCAAGAATTCTTGGGGCCAATTGAACGACATGGAGATGGAAATGGCCCTGAAGTTCGTATTGGAGGAGGCCGATATTTTCGCTCAAGATAAAATCACAGGTCGTACGAGTCTAGTGCAACACAGAATTAATACTGGCGACGCAAGACCAATTAGACAGCCGCCGAGAAGACTGCCTTTTGCCAAGCAATCAGAAATCAAGGCGATGGTTAACGAAATGCTGGAAGATGGTGTGATTGAGGAGTCTAATAGTCCTTGGTCGTCCCCAGTAGTTTTGGTCACCAAGAAAGACGGCACTATGAGATTTTGCGTGGACTATAGGAAGCTGAATGATGTCACCAAGAAAGACAGTTATCCCCTGCCCCGGATCGACGACACTTTGAACACTTTGGCCGGATCAAAGTGGTTCTCTACATTAGACCTGAAAAGTGGCTACTGGCAAGTAGAACTCCATAAAGACGATAAGGAGAAAACTGCTTTTTCAACCGGGAATGGGTTGTACCAATTCAAGGTCATGCCATTCGGCTTATGTAATGCCCCTGCCACCTTCGAGCGACTAATGGAATTAGTGCTAAGAGGACTGACATGGGAAACATGCCTGGTGTATCTCGATGATGTCATGGTGATTGGAAGGACTTTCGATGAACACCTGTCGAATCTGAAACAAGTTTTCTCCAGGCTGAGAGGTGCCAATCTGCAACTCAATCCCAAGAAATGCGTCCTCTTCCAGAAGAAAGTGAGTTTCCTCGGACATGTCGTTTCTGAGAAAGGGATAGAAACCGATCCAGAGAAAATAAAGGCAGTAAGAGACTGGCCTGTGCCGAAGAACAAACATGAGGTCAGAAGTTTTCTGGGACTTTGCAGCTACTACCGACGCTTTGTGAAGTACTTCAGCAGCATTGCGAAACCTCTACATAGCCTAACTGAAAATAAGGCCGAGTTCATCTGGTCACCAGATTGCCAACAGTCTTTTAGAGAACTCAAACATCGTCTTCTCACTGCTCCTATACTGGCTTATCCTCAGGACGAAGGACTGTTCATACTGGACACTGATGCTTCCCAGTATGGCATTGGGGCAGTACTCTCGCAGCTCCAAGCCGGAGAAGAAGTTGTGATAGGCTACTTCAGCAAAACGTTCGGAAAAGCAGAAAAAAATTACTGTGTAACCCGGAAAGAACTGCTGGCAGTTGTAAGATCCATCGAACATTTCCACAGCTTCCTGTACGGAAGAACATTCCGCGTGAGGTCAGATTACTCTGCTCTGCAATGGCTTCTGAACTTTAGAAATCCTGAAGGACAGATAGCACGATGGATAGAGAAACTGCAGAGCTACGACTTCCGGATTGAACATCGAAGAGGAAGAAGTCACGCCAATGCAGACAGCCTGTCGAGAAGACCATGTTCAGCGCATGAATGTAAATTTTGCGAGCGACAAGAGAACAAAGAGATCGACAAAGTAACTCATCAGATCAAACAACTGGTGGCAGGACAGAAGAATAACACCGATCTAGACGTAAATCTTGAATACATCAGAGACGCACAGAAGACAGATCCAGACTTGAAAAATATTAGAGAATGGCTACAAAAGGGGAAAAGACCTGAGTGGCACGATGTGTCCCGGTTTGGGGCGGAGGTTAAAGGATACTGGCTACAATGGGACTCATTGTGTCTAAAGAATGACATGATCACTCGAAAATGGGAAACTGCCGATGGTAGAGACTGTATATACCAGACCGTTGTGCCAAGTGAGTGCATAGACAGTGTTCTTCAAGAGTTACACAATAGTAGAAGTGGAGGCCACTTTGGTGTCAACAGGACTCTTGCCAGAGTGAGAGACCGCTTCTATTGGATAAACTGCCGAAGGAGCGTGGAAGAATGGTGCAAAAGGTGTGACCAATGTGCTTCAAAGAAAGGACCAAAGACCCGATCCAGAGGAAAAATGATGCAGTACATCTCAGGTACACCGTGGGAGAGAGTTGCCGTAGACATCGCAGGACCTTTTCCCATCACAGAGTCTGGGAACAGATACATAATGGTGGCGATGGACTACTTCTCGAAATGGCCTGAAGTTGCGCCGATCCCCAACCAAGAGGCAACGACCGTAGCAGAAGCCCTAATGGAAAATGTCATATCACGGCATGGCGTACCCTTGGAGATTCACACCGACCAGGGCCGGAATTTCGAATCAGAGGTCTGGAAGAGCCTAATGGACTTGTTAGGCATAAAGAAAACGAGAACAACGCCACTCCACCCTCAATCAGACGGCATGGTAGAACGGCATAACAGGACCATCAATCAGTATCTTGCTATGTTTGTCGACGAGAATCAGAGAACCTGGGACAAGCTGATACCTCTGTTCCTCCTAGCTTACAGAAGCTCTCAGCATGAATCTACCGGCTACACTCCATCCATGATGTTGACCGGCAGAGAGATGCGGTTACCAATCGACATGACGAGACCACCACCGAACGAGGACATAGCGGACCTAGCTACGTTACCTGAGTATGTCGCCGACCTAGAAGGGAAACTGCGCACTATACACAGATGTGTCAGAGATAGGCTCCTCTTAAGCAGTGACCGGATGAAGATGCGCTTGGATCGCAGAGCAACACCCCATACATTCAAGGAAGGTGATGCAGTGTGGCTGTACCAACCAACAAGGAGAAAGGGTCTCAGTCCAAAACTTCAGAAACCATGGGAAGGGCCATACTTGGTGACTAAGAAAATTAATGACCTAGTCTACAGAATCCAGCTGTCTCCAAGAACTAAACCCAAAGTTGTTCACATAGAGAGGTTGAGTCCCTATCGGGGCAACGAACCCCCAAGTTGGCGGCCGGTAAATACTGTTCGGGACGAACAGTCTTAAGGAGGGGGGCAGTGTTACAAAGCACTTCAATAGACGTAGGTGCGGTGTTGCCACATCTCCAGAATTTCCCCAACATCTGGGAATTTTTGCACAGTCTGGCAACACCGCCTCCCCACCCCCCTGGGGGTGCCTGGGGTGACCCCCCTCAGGCGAAGTCTCAACCCTCTAGGACCAGAAATAACGAAGTTACCAACTTGTACCCCGTCGGAACGGATAACTGAGGTCTGCACATTCCGAACACCCTATATATACACCCTGTATACGCAGAGAACCCTTACACCCTGTATACGCAGAGAGATCTTATAGTTCGAGAAACACCTCTTGTGTAACATAGGAGTGGTGACCACATTTGGATCATCCTGTATATACATCCCCCTGTATACACACGGGACCGATCTGTATTCACAGAACCTTCTAGTAAAAGAAGGTCCTGGAACGTTCTGGAATGGAATGCTCTAGAAAGGAGGGGAAGGTACGGCGAGTATATAAAAGCGGAAGCAAGCCAGCCCAAGTTAGTTCAGTTCAGTAAGAGAATGTGGTAGTAACTTGAAGAAGCAGTGTAAAGTGTTAAGAGAATAGTGACTGTAGTACCAGATTAGTGACTTTTGTTGAGAGTAGTAATTGTAAGGCCAGTAAATGAAGTGTTTTGTGAGAGAGACATTCTAGAAATTTTATTGTATCCATATTTAGAGTGTAAATAAAGTTGTTTTGTTAAAATTTAAAAGTCTCACTTATCCAGAACCCGGAGAAAACGCAACAATATATTGCAGCCATACCTTCTTTAAACCCTGTCTACCCCGCATTCTACGCAGGTCACGTAGCTTTCTTAGGGGTTGATATTTAATGTGGTTTATGCATTGAGGGTGGTTGTAGGCATGAAGGAGGGGAAGGAAAATCCCACTAGGAAGTAGTATTCCTCTGGTACTATTCTTAATAATAATTTACTAGTACACTACACAACATAGCACACAATCCTAAACTAAAAGCAGGAAAGCCTTTTCTTTTTCTTAAAGGTCTACCTACAATCAAAACACCGAAAAACAACATAACTGTTGTTCATCGTTAGAGTTGACATAAACAACAATAAATCGTTCACGAGAACAGAAAAATACTCCCAAGTGTTGGCTAACGCAAACAGTAACCGTTTTGTTCTCCTGAAAGTGTCCAAATGGTCATCTTACACGGTTGTCACTTATTCGTATAACTGTGTATCCGCGGGTAATAGCAATACCAGCCTGTTAGACTGATTATCTATCAAACAAATGGGGGTCATCGTATGCTCTTTCTAATGTTGTCGTAGAAACGATTTATTAGATATGTTTCGTCATATTTAACACTTAAATGTTAAAATAGCGTATGAAATTATGAAGACCAAGACCGCGTATTACCCAGAGATTCAGGTGGAAAAAAAAACAACGCAAATAAACATTAATCAACTGTTTCTTGCCTGAAAGTCAAGAAGTGATAATTTTCTTATTTTCTAGATAAAATTCCGGTTTTCCTGTTTTTGGTTTTAGTTTTCTAAATGCTTTGCAAAACGAAACTTGGGATTCGAATGGGTTGAGAAATGAGCATGGGATAAGTGTATATTAGTATATGTATATATCTCTACATATATGTATGTATATACATACATATATGTCTACATATATATGTATGTATATACATATAATATACATACATACATATACTAATATACACTTATTCCATGCTCATTTCCCTACCCATTCGAATCTCAAGTTTCGTTTTGCAAAGCATTTTGAAAATTAGAATATACATACATACGTAATGTATATAAGTATATATATATATATATATATATATATATATATATATATATATATATATATATATATATATATATATATATATATATATATATATATATAGATTAATATATTTTTATGTTTATCTTAACTTTACATGTTTTACAAATAACGGTAATAACTAACTTTAGGATTTTACAAGAGACAATCCAAACGAAGAATAATGTTCAAATGAAATAACAAAACTGCCAAAAGTAACCGAGTGAGATGAGCCTAAAATAGCTTCACTTATGTGAAATACAACGCCACAAATTAGCTTCCGTTCAGGTATCAAGAAACAAGAAATCCATTTTTCATGACGTCGATGTTTAACTTATTTAATTTTCAGAATATCGTTTCAAGCTTTAATAATACAGAAATCACAAATTTTTTTTTTTGGACTTTAACGTCGGTCTATTTCCGCGACTATGGCCAATTTCCGACACCAGAGAGCAGTTTCTCATCACTATCCTTTAAATTTTGCTGAACTTCTGCCTTTCTGTAAGGAGGGTAGGGATCTTTAACGTGCCCAACATCGCAAGGACACGGGATCGACGATCCGAAGGGCGGAACGTGCAGACATTAAACCTGTTTAAACACAATGCCACAACCTCAGTAGATGTTAATTTTACAGTACGTACTGAAAAAGTGTAATAGGAACCCTGGGAATCGAACTCAATACCCTTCGGTTCAGAGACACACGTTCTTACCCCCTTCGGTTCAGAGACACACGTTCTTACCACTGCACTACCGAGGCTCTGCCTCAGAAATTTGCGACTTCGTTATCTGCTTTTACTAATATTAACGCGTTTAACACACTTTCTGTTGCAAAAAAGAGAATATGGAAATAAAGCTAGGTTGAGATGATATTGATGAATGCTGACAGTTTGATTTCATTTAAAAAGACAAGAAAAAGTTTACCAGGCGCCGGCTGCTGCCAGCAGCTGCATTGTGATGCCAAAAAATGTTGACAAATGTCAACGTTTTGTCAATTCTTTTTGACATAACAATGCAGCTCCTGGCAACAATCGGGCCTGGTGAACTGCCCTTTGAGCTTGCCAGGCGCCAACAGCTGAGTTTAAGCGCTTATCTGCTGACTACCAATACATTTCAGCGGTTGGATCCTAATGCACGTATTGCTGACTTCAAGCATTATTTTGTGACGTTTATCTGTCATTCGGTTTTTACAAACCGGTAACAGTTGAGTTCCAATAGAAACATAGTGGGACTGGTGTACGCATACGATGACACAACTGTTCAACTGTTGGCATCTGGTGAACTCGGCAAACATTTAAGCTAAAAATGCAAGTTTATGGCCCTATAGGGAATCAAACCCGGGATCTTCGGGTTAGCAAGTCCAACACACTAACCACTAGGCCGCTAAGACACTCAGAAATCATTTTATGAAGTAATAGTAATGCGGGAAAATTCAGAAAGCTTAATATAGTTATATGAAAATTTTAAATTTTAGTTTCTAATTCTCCATTACCACGAAAGTGAAAAAGAAAAACGTGATATCTTCTCGCAACCTGTGGAAAAATTGTAAAAGTTATTATATTAGACCAGAGATAAATCCGTTTTTACATTTGACATTCTTCACATTCATTACTCTCTAATGGCGATAAAACAGCTGTTGGCAATTAAGCGTTTTAGACTGCAACGAATAATATTGTTCAAGATTCATGAATATTTTCACTTACGGTCATCTTTATTGGGACTTGAACGTTTTGCCCGCGCCAATGGCATGATCTACATTATAATTTATCACAAGTGTCAAAGAAGTTATTTTATTTTGATGTTTTCAAAAGACAAAAATTAAGATGAAAGTTTTTGTATGTTTTCATTAGTCAGATGATAGATAGATAATTGATCTGCAGTAAATCGTATTTTATTGAGAATGGGTTTGTTTTCATGTCGTGTTTGTACTTCCGAGCATTGATCATAGACCTACTTTTTCTTTAGCACATATTACCCATAATTAATGACTACACTATGTCATGCATATGACCTATATAGCCAACAATTAGAACGGAAAGATGTAAAAAAATGTGGCTGAATAACCCGAATGATTTGGTCATACTTTTATTAAATAATTATTACCGCGTTCCTATTATTATCCTGTTGACTCGCTATATTTTACATTTGTCATGAAACTAATGTCGCTATTTACTTCAGAATATTCGTCACTTTATTCGCGACTTTCTTGAACTACTTTCTTGAACTACTTTTGGCGGAAAAATTATTTCTGATTTCTTATTCTATATCGTATTTGTTAGCTAGATGTTCACAATACGAATTTTACCCCCCAATCACAAATTATTTTAATTGTGCATTTTCATTTTTCTAAGCATCCTTTTCCATATTATTTATTGGTAATGTTGCAAAATATATAGATCTGCCTGAGGCGCCAATTTAATAGCACGATGCAACTAGCACCAGAAACTATATAATATGAAAATAGAAAAGTGTGAATTTTAAATCATTAATTATGTGTTTACGTTAATACCTAACTCATAATATAAACAATAAAACTCAAATCAAGTTTTTTAAGTTTGAACGTATTAACCTCACAAAAAATTACCAGGATTCTTGATTAGTCTCAGAGTTAGATTAAGACTCAAGGCAGTAAGCAGATTAATCGTTGGGCGAGTTCACCAGGCGCCAGCGTTGTCAGCAGCTGCATTCTTATGTCAAAAATTGTTGACAAAATGTTGACATTCGTCAACATTTTTTGACATAACCATGTAACTGCTGATAGCTGTAGGCGCCTGGTGAACTCGCTAAATACCAAGAGCTGCCATTTCTCAGTCGAATGAAGTATTCAAGACCACAAGTGGATTCATCATGATAAATTCACCAGAGAAAATGCCTATATGAAAATCAGGATGAAATAAAATAACCTTGCATTTTGCAATATTAAGTTTAGTAAACATAGGACATAAGACATATATCCCTAGTTCACTAGGTCAGAAAAATAAAATTGTACATTTTGCAGTAACAATAACAATAGAATACAAGGTTATACCTACCTAGAATGGTAGTAAAGTGGTACGGTTATAAATAGCA